>BRZM01002845.1:31443-56541 GCA_033238685.1 Lates japonicus | reverse complement strand
ATAAGAAAATATTATGATGTCTAAGTGAAGCTGACCTTTGACCTTTTGGATATAAATCACTATCGACTGTCCCGTACTGAACTCTGTGAAATTTCTCATAGTTAGCAGATAAGTTTATATATTTAAAAATATGTTTGCCTTGAGTCACAGTGGAGCTGACTGACACAAAATTAATCAGTTCATCCTCACTTTAAAGTGGGCGTTTGTGTGAAATGTGAAGAAATTCCTTCAAAGCGTTCTGGATATGTACATTCAGAGAACAAGTGGACGGAGAAACTACAAACATAATTCAAAACGCTTAGCTACCCCTTGCCTGTGCTGAGGCATAACAACTCTCCTGTGAAGCTTTGGAGGGCGTGAGACACTGACTGATGATTAATTATTTCCCATGTGATTGGTCAGACTTAATGAACATCCCAATTATTGTCATCAGATCACAGAGTGAAGTGTATGTGAATATTTCGGGGTCAGAATAATTGTGCAACTGAAAGACTCAGCATTTAAAACTGGTGGCTTATGAATAAAAGGAAACTTTAGTCTTTACTTGTTTTTGACGATGCAGACTACACTACATTTTACACCCAGTTTTAACTATGACCAACACCCCAAACTGCCAATCATCAAAACCATTATTACTCTGTGTGTGGACTGTAGTGGGTGACAGCAGGTCTGTAATAAACCTCTATCTTGTCTGTTTGACCTCAACTCTTGCTGCCAACGCGCGTTTCCATCTGGTTACAGCTGGTTATATTAAACTTACTGAATATGGTACACTGTAGGATCCCTGCACTTTAAGGGACCATGCTCACATGTTAAGGCTAACTCTGATCAGGAACTGAAATCTACACTTTCCATCTCAGGGTTAGTTCAGGGTTGGGGTTTGTTAAACCTGCTGTCTGGAACAGGCCGCTTGAGTGAATATATAGGTTAACCATATTTGTCTTTCTCAGAATGGATCCAAGCACGCATCAAATCTAACACTCTGTGTCAGGCTGGGTCAAGCAGGACTACACACCTTCTGCACGGAGGTATTATTACTGTTGAGTTAAAGAAAATATGCTAATGTCCTTTCCCTTGAAGATTGATGCATGTCCGTGTTTAAGTGACCATTTTACAAGGAGACATACAGACCAGCTGATCACACTTCCAGGATAGCGGATAACTACACTGTGTGCAAGCGGAAAATATCTGAAGTGAGAAATTCAGAAGAAGCTGTACAGGGCAGTTCCATCATGTGTGGATATGGCATTGGGTATTGAAAACCGTCACTCCTCCGTCTCCTCCACCTCTCCATTTCTCTCAACCGCCTCTCAGGCCTTCACCTGCTCCAGGTGACATGCCTCAGCTGGATTAGGCCCCTACAAGTCCCAGCACGCAATAGGCAGCACACACCGGGACTGACCAATCGCGCGACCATGGTTTCTGTGCCCTGTGAGTCGCTCAGGATGAATCAGAAACAGACCAAAAGTACGCCCACTTTCCAGCCACAGGGCCCGCTTCAGGGTGGAAACAGCCAATGGAAGAGTGAGGAGATGATAGTAGCCAATGAGCCACCAGAATCCACTGAGCGATAAAATCAGCCCCTCTGGAACCACTCTGTTGTTGATGGGAAGGCAACTATGAAACCACCAACACAAGACAGCAAAGAAGACAACTTACGTTAAGTGTACTACCCAGTGACAAAAATGCTCTCCTCTTCCAACATTTTATATTTTATCAGTCTGTAAGATATACTAACTCATTTTGCAGTTGTAATCAGTGTATCTGAAAAACTGTGGCATTAACTAAAGTCAGGGAAGCTTGTTTTGACACCTGCTTGTCTTTACCACTAATCACTTTGGTGATCTCTTTCAATGATCAGTTTAGCCGAATGGGTTTTTTATTACTGATACTAGTATGGAAAGAAAGAAGCAAAGTTTTCCTCTACCAACCAGTCCAGTTGCAGTTAATTAGCATGTGAAATTAGTTTTTGTGTCACAGTAACATGACCTTTCACTTTGACCACCATTCTCAGTTTATTAAGTGTTTTTGTGCAAAACTTGAAAGCCTTCTTATCACATTTAAGAAAACATGTTTTGTGATGTTACAGTGACCTTGAACTGACCTTTATTTAAAATCTAATCCAGTAGGTTTTTAAATTTGATTCCCAGGCGTTCCTGAGATATCGTGCAAGGTAGAATGGATGAACAACCTGGTATGCACCCCTTAGACCACGGCTATTTAGCTCAGAGCATAGGCAGCAATGCTGTAGTTCAGCCTGGGAAGTGTAGAGACATATTGTAGGAGCACGTTAAGACCACTGGCCAAGCTAGTAGAAACAACACCAGAACTGAAAGCCTGGAGGAGAGGGGGAGGAGGGTATGTTCATGATTAACTAAGAACAGGAACATAGGTGAGCAGTGGGCGCTTCTTCAGGTATTACCTCGAATCAGTGGCTAACAGTCTGCTAATTTTACTGTTATAGCAGTTCTGTCTTATTAGTTTCACATTAAGTCCGTCATTATACATCCTACTGTTAGTGCACAATAGTGGATATTTAGCGCTGTTTGTATGGACAAAATCCATAGAGCGTTGACTATCAGCAGTAACATAACAATGACACTTGGCGCTTGAGGAGGTAGAGAATCAGTCAAAATTTCTAACTGGCGTCATGAGAGGTATCATTACGTCTTGTTTTATCATTTGGCTCTTCTAATGCATCCATGGTTGGTGGGCGTGTTTAAATCCCATGCATCCATCAAGTTAAGCGCGCTGGCGCGTAAGGTTGAACAATTCGAGATGCCCTAAGGTCGAGGCGCACGATGTCGTTAGCTGAAGAACGCCACAAAACATTCGCAGTGCGTACGTATGATAAGCGCCACCGTGGACAGGTTGCCACACTCATTTCAGTCTCAGTCCAAATGCACTACATCCGGTGGTGGATTCTAGTATATCAGTCCTGTTTGTGATATCAAAGCCGGTTTATTTGTTTTTATTCAGAGACACCACCGGTATGTTGATAAGCCATTAAAACCTGAAAGTTCCACTTTATAATGTCATTAGCAGATAGGAAATATTGGTTTTACATTAATAAACCGGTTTAATGTTGGGTCTGTGATTATAAACGTTATTAAACTAATAATTAAATTGTCCATCAGATTCTCAGTTGTAACTCAATGAAGCATTAGTAAGTGATGTATTAAGCTTTAATAAAGCCACTGATTACAGCTTCAGCCTTTACAACTGGAGAACTCTGATGAGCAGAAAGACTCGAACCAGGTAACCCTTGGTGCTGCTGTCATTGGCTGAATAGAACCTGACAGAGTGACTCATAGCACAAACTCACTTAGCTATGTCAAACTGTACCTATGAGCATGGCTTTTAAAACATTTTACATTTCTAACAATGTATGAGCATGTGCTTTTGTGGAAATTGTTTAGACGTCTTTTTTTGTATTGGTCTATTTCCGTGTAGGGCATTGCCTCTTTAAACACATTTATGATCCATATTTTGCCGCGTAGCTATCTGATGAGCCACACAGATGTTAACAACATTATTTTCATCTCATTCTTCTGTTGCAGTTGCTTCCAATCTGCTCCCCTGCTAGCCTGCAGGTGGGTCCTCCTCCCCGGCCAGGTCTGCATGGCTGTCCGGATCTCCTGTATCATCCCAGGGCGACTCTCGAACTCTTTCTCCGCCAGAAACAGCCATGAACAGGGCGCCGAGCAAAACCTGAACCGCTGAAAGCTCCGGTTTTGACTGGGAAAACTTATGCTTACAGCTGGCTGTGGTACAGGTAGGAAAACTTACATCTACAGGTGAGCCACGACATTTAAACAACCAAGTTTTTCCCAACAGGATGTGGAAAAACTTGGTTGTATGAATGAAAGAAGTCTGCCCCTGCTGAGCTGGGTGTGCAACAAGTTTCCCCACCGACATCACTGTTGAAGTTCTCGCAGAGCAGTGAAGGTTTGTCTGAGGTTGGAGATTAACTTAAAGACTGATCAACGGTTTGTGCTGCATTCTCCAGCCACTGTAGATATGTGGTACTTACCTCATAATAGAAATGACGTAAGGATGATTTAATTTTCATCATTGTGTCATGATTTATTTATTCTGACGATATTAACATAACATTGTTTAACTATTTAACAGCGCTGTTGGAAGTTGTTTCTTTTAATTCCTATCAGAACTACAGTACATTAAACCTGCAGAGGTATGATGCACAGAATAAATTACAAGACAATAGGCTAAAGATGTGATAATAAAAGTATGAACAGAATATTTTATTTATAGACATATGTTACAGCTCTACCCACTGTAAAGCTGTAGCAACTGCTTGCATGTCTGGTGAATAAACACAAAGTGATCTGATGTTACTAGGTGGTGAATGAAAATCCTGTTCTTCCTGTATTTGGATCTTTAGATTAATCTGTGAAGTGCAACATAATGTGTCTGAAGCCTGTAAAGCCTATAAACAGTATATAAATCCAGCTGACACTGAAGGGAAAACCATGGTGGTGTTACTGATTTACTGAGACATACACTCACAGAGTGATTGATTACACCTGTTTATTCATGCAGTTAGCCAGTCAGCCAGTCAGCAGTGCAGTGCATAAAATCCACTGCAGATTCAGGTCACAAGCTTCAGTTAATGTTCATATCAAATATGGAATGAGGAAAAGAAATTGATCTCAGTGACTTTGACTGTGGCATGATTGTTGGAGTCAGACAGGCTGGTTTAGGCATCTCTGGCTTGCTGCGGTCTCCTGAGTTTCACACTCAACAGTCTCTCTGAGTTTAATCACAATGGTGCCAAAAGTAAGAGGTGATGGAAACACTGCTGCTCACAAAGTTTGTTGTATTAGACATGAGGTTGTTTTTTTTTTTTAAAGTAGAAGTCAGTAAGGTGGCAACATTGGCCAGTTCACAAAAAAATCTTGAAACAACCAGACCATAGAGTCCTAAAATGGCAAGAGGTAATAACAAGGTGCTCATGTGGAGTAAATCAGGGGATTATAGAAATGTCTTCATGCTAAGCTGTGAGTGATCCCTACCACCATGACTAAACATCAAAATCCCACAGTCAAAATTTGGATATCGCTGAGGCTGATCTTGAGGCTTCATCTGTCAGAGTAAACCGATTAAATGGAGATCTTCCAAAGTTACAAAGTTCCCTCTGTTTCTCCTGATAGGTCTCTCTGAGTTATGGCAATGTTGTCCTGATTTTACTCCTCCAGAACAAACAACACTAGTGACTGACACTAACAGCAACTACATGCAGCCTCACACAGCTGCAACAACAGAGTTAATGCCTGTAGCTGCATGGACAAACACAGAGTACAGACACTCAGTTTTCAGCAGGCAGACAAACAACAGATCAAGTACTGAGACATTTTATGGAGACACCCCAATTTCCTTCCTCAGCGGATACAGATGAAGAAAAAGAAAGCTCTGTGGTCAGACAGGAAGAGAGGTCATCAAGCGGAGGACCAGGCCAGAACAAGCAACAGCAAAGTATTTTACTCTTCATGACCTCTCAACAGTGGAGCTAATGATGTCCTGCAGCAGCATCAGTGAAATTTATTCTCTGGGAACATAATATCTGTGCAAACATGATAAATCACCCAAAAAGTTGTTGAGATTTTCAGTTTGGACCCGAGGATTAACGTGGCTTCTGAAACTTCAGGCAGGGTGTCTGTTGTCATCATTCATAGGCAGTGTTGTTTTTGGAACAAATCACCACCAGTCTCCATAGGAAATCATGATGTACGAGTCTCTAAATTAATGCAATGTCAGCATCCGATCCTTGCACTTCTTCTCTTATTCCGAGTCTGTCCCATTTGCCTGTCTTTGATATTTCAACAGAAACTGGATGAATACTGGCACATTTTTCTCACTGTCTGCATAAAAGAATGAATTCTGAAACCAGTGTCTTTTTCTAACCTTGAACAAGACTATAAATACAAATACAAATGTTCCAACATTGCTCTGAACCATGAAACCAGCAGTGTTTGTTCTGTTGTTTTTCCACTCCCTCAGTTGTCTTTATAGATCCATACTCACTGATGATCGGACATATCGCTGTATGTATATATATGATTTTATTTTGTGTAAAATAAACAAAACTATATCAAGTTAGTACACCATGGATGAACATATGTTGTATAACACTGTGTAAACAATGTCTAGAAATATAAAAATAGTGCACCGTACTACAACATACACCGTGCAAACACACATTTGTTCCAAAACTGCAAACTACAGCATGAAAACATTTACAGATCAATAGAAGATGGTGAGGGCTTTCTGCTGTGTGGACTCATGGAGCAAAAGTGCAGCACTGACAATTATTGGTTTTGTTCCTGTGAGTTTCTTCTTCACATGCACTGAACCTGTGTTGGTTGGTGTTGTGGCGACTCTCTGTGCACTGCACCTTTAATTGATCCTGGTGCAGTTCTGGTGAGACAAAGTATTCCTCTCATTCAAGTCAATATTTAGAGTAAGCACTTCTTGTGGAAGTAGCAGAACTGAGTCTATGAGAAGTTTGTATCGGTTTTGTATTTTGTCAATTGATTTTTCAAACATCTGCTCACATGTTGATGGAGCAGTGCGTGAACAACCTGCCACTGATTCTTGACTGGAGGTCTGGGCTCATCTGAATCACACAGTCCTCATCAGAGGCTGCACAACCGCAGCTGAACTACTGCAAACTCCATCTGATGGAGTGGAGCACGGGACTGATGAGGACCATGTGGTGTGGCTGTAAGCACAGCTGGTGAATGACCCCTGAGTTAGATTGTTTTGTGCCATTGAAAGCACTCCTGTGTAGCCTTGGAGTTATTTTGGGCTCACTGTCTTGATGTAAAATAGATCAGCTTTCTCACAGACTGTATCAGATTCAGTATGATGCAGTGTTTAAACCTTGACCACTTTGTCTGAGGTGTCAGAATGCCAGACAGTATATCATTTTCACCAGTTATAACCAGTGAAACACACCAGTGTTACGCTCGGGTATATTTAACCTAAAATCACTCATCTCATCTTGATTACACACAGGTGACCTTGACACTTTTTATGTGACTTTAATGTAAGTTTGAGTTATTTTAGGTAAATGGCCGATTCTCCTTATGTGGCCCAGGTTCACTGTGAGCTGCAGCTACATAAAGGCCCACACACACACATACAGGCTGCACTTTGCATCCTGTACCACCCAGAGAGTTAGCTATAATAATCAGGGTTGCATTTTTACCACAGGAGAACATGATCTCTTCATGCTGCAAAACATCTTTTTTCATTTCATCATACATTTGAACCATTGAATGGTCATGAAATCACACAGTCCTGCTTTTTTTTCTTCAGCTGCAGTTCTGTTATTTATTACTTATAAGTTTTGAATCATTTGGCTGAAGTTTACCAATAATCTAATATTCAGGTATTGATAAAAAAGGTTAAAGATAGATAAATTCAGTTTGAACAGCAGGTGATACATCACCATCATAACGGCAGCCAATCAATCGTCTTGATTGGAAGTGATCCATCTCCTTTACTGGTCCACTGATTGATCAGTTCAGGTCAGGGGGGGTGAGTGTTTGGGGGGTAGATGGAGCACCTTGAGTGAGAGACTGGTAAAGACAGAGAGAGACAGCGTCAGCACCTTGGACAAAGATGCATTCAGGCTTGCTGAAAAAAAGAAGCGACATTTCATGATTTCAGCTCAACATCCAAAACAATCTCCCCCATGAAACTGAAACTGGCACTCTGGGCTTCAGTATCTCACACACTATTGACTTTTTCATAATCAGTCAGGCAGCAGTCTACAGGGCTCCCACAATTCTCACCCCTCCTGTGATCTAACAAACACCTCCCTCTAAACCAAGGTTTTAACAGTCAGGACATTCAGATTAGCCAGGTCTTTGCTAGGTGGAGTCTTACAGCGTACTGTCCAAAGCTGTGTCTCTGTCTGAAGAGGAGGAAGCAGATGATGGCAGAGATGGCTGTCTGGGCCAGAGTGAAGAGAAGGAGGGACGACTTCACTCCTCTGCTCAGCCTCTGATGTGAAGGACACACAACACAAACACACAACATATTCATTCATGTATGACAGCAGCTGAGGGAGAATTTATTTATCGATTTTTACCCCAGTTACATGTACAGTGGCTTCAAAAAGTATTCAGACCTCTTTATCTTTGCACTCTTCATTGCAATGTAGATTTAAAAAAGGATAAGATTGCCATTTTCCCCCATCATTCTACACACAATAACCCATAATAACACAGGGAAAATGTGTGTTTAGACGTGTTGCAAATGTATTAAAAATCAAAAACTTGGAGAAATATTCAAACCCTTTGTTGTGGCACTCCATCCTGTTTGTTTTAATCATCCTTGAGAAGTGTCTATAGATTGATTGGGGTCCAGCAGACAGAGCTTCAGATGTCCTCTGCAGAGGTGGAGAATGAGCCAGAAGGACGACCACCTCAGCAGCCTCCATCGATCAGGCCTTTATGGTAACTCATAGTACCAGGCTGTTATGGCTGTATGTGTTTGTGGTGCTCTGTTTGTCCCTTTCCTCTCCTGTCTTCTCTGTCAGGTGCTACCTGATCAGCCATCAATGAGCTGCAGCTGGCTGCAATGAAGCGCTTAAAAGCTCCTGTGCCAGCATCAGAGGAGAGAAGCTTCTAGCGTGGGACTGCCTCTCACCTTGTGGCACCCTGAGAGCATGATTCGAAAGACCTCCGAGTACTATGTCAGGCAAACACCAGGCTCTGCTCATCACCTGGCTACTATCATCCCTACAGTGAAGCATGGTGGTGGCAGCATCATATGAGGAGCTTCTCAGCAGCAGGGGCAGGGAGAGTGATTTGAAACTGAGGTGGTGTTTCTGTTCTCAATATGACAATGACCCAGAATATAAAGCCAAGAGAAAGCCCAGCCAAAGAGGAGAGGATCTGCCAGGAATAATGGGATAAACTGCCCAAATCCAGAACTTGTAGAAACCTACCCAAGAAGAAATGAAGCTGTCAAAGAGGAAGCCTCTGTCAAAGAGGAAGTCTCTTTGGCAGCTTCATACATCGTGCTGCATTAAGGCTTTTAATACGTTTTGATTTTCTTTTATAAATTTGCAGTATTGCGTGTAGATAGACATTTTTTTTTCCATTTAAAATTAAATCTACAACATAATAAAGCGTGCAAAAGTGAAGGGGTCTACACACTTTCTCAAGCCAATGGAAATAAAAGGTTTATTTTATTTCTGAGCTATCCTGCTCAACACTACACACTCCATGGTTTTGCTCAGACAGTCTTAGGTTGTGGTGGCTGGCTGACGTATACACCAGACCCAAAGCAGCCGTAAATACTTTTCTTTACAAATGTTTCTTTTTCTTTTTTTTTAACCTCTGCTTAAATGAATTATGTTATTTTAACACAAGTTATTCCAAACAAAACATTTTCCAATCCACCTTTAAAATGCTTTCTTTTCCATCGTTGCCGTTGTTATCTTTGAGGAAGTTACAAACTGAAATGACAGTTTTTCATAAAGGGAAGTGATTTTTTTTGAGGCCATTCCTTCAGTTTCACTTTACACCAACCCACCCTGCACCCTCTGTGAATGGCAGTGATTACGCACTGCAAGAAAAGAGGTGGACTGTGGGCAATTTGGAACTGTAATGGTATCCTCAAGTTTCTGGATGGAGTCTCTCTGGAGACTTTAAGTCATTAGAAAATTCTGTTTAAATTCTTCCAGTGTCACAAGCCTCTTTCAGACAAACGCTGTGACCGTGTTGCTCTGCTGACAGTTTCACCTGAAGCTGACACAGTAAGCTGCCAAGCTTGTCACTGTTATTTATCCGCCTCACATAAAGCCTGTGCACAATGGAGCGGGCAGTGATGCAGTTAAGCTAACCAAAGTGAAACAGCGGATTGTTCCTGACTGGAACAGACCACACTGAAGCAAAAACAAACAAACACCAAAAAAAAAAAAAGAAAAAAAAAGAAGAAAGAAGAAGATAGAAATAAGCAAGAAATGTGGATGTTCAGAGTCCAGGCCTGTGAGAACATCAGCAGAGAGAAAACCCACACTGTGTAAACTACAACCTATATTCTTTGGCATAAATAACAATGAGGAGTTGTTGTAAGTAGTGTCAACAAATGAAGCCATCGTGTTATTTCAGTGACAGTGAAGGAGTCCTGATAACGTTGAATCTTTATCTGTGATTCATTATGAAAAGAGAAAGTTCTGTTTCTGTGTTTCATTATCACTTTCAGAAGTAATAATCAGGAGTTCAGTTGAAAAAATGTCCAGTGGGTTGTTGACCTAACTTATCTGCATGTACTTCCCAGCATGCATTGCACTGAGCTTAAAATTCCCCAGAAATCCTTTTTTCCCCCTAACACATAAAGTTTCTGTTATTTGTCTTTTTCTACATGTGTCTCTGAGGTGTCTACAGTCTTTTCTCTCTGGTCTGTCATTCAGACACTTCCTGCATTTATCAGACATTTGAGTCATGAAGTTCCTGAACTTACTGCATGAACTGCAGAGATAGAAAAAGCTCTTGTGAGGGATGAAGAGGAAAAAAATCTCTCCTTGTTCAAGAGAAAATTTAAGTTACTTCAACTTGGAGTAAATGAACAAATGAAAAAATTCTGGGTTGTGATCAATTTAAAAAAAAAGTAACTTGAACTTGTGATTATAAATTTAAAGAGGATTTTTTGGAAACAAAAAAGTCTGAATTGGCCTCAAAATTCAAAAATCCACTGCAGTAAGTTGGGTTTTCATATAATTTGCAAGTGCCTGCAAATTATATGAAAACAGCATAATTACACACATATTGTAGCATAAAGGTTTTTAAGCAAAAACAGGCAGATATTCAAGCCAATATGATGATTATGGTTATTTTATGTTAACTGGCTCAATTACTCTCTGTCCCTTTAAATTGAGGTACTACTCTAAAAAAGGCTAAATATAAAGCTAATGATCAGCACTTTTATCTTCTAGATGAATGGAGGAGGACATGACCATCAGCCCCGGCATCACCTGACTAGTTCCTTTCACTAACTCCTTCCACTTTACATTTTAAGCATGAAGCTGTTGTAGTTTGTACGAAAGCGTGGTGACACCAACCGTGGCGTAGTGTTTGTCGTTGCAGTTGCCGTGTAACGTCTTGACGCAGGGCACCTCAGGATTCTTCTCCATATCCACAGAGTAGATGATCACAGCTACCACTGACAGCACAGTGGATGCCACGCTCACCATCAGACACACCTGCAGCTGATGAAACAAACACAATATTTCAGTATTTCAAACATCTGAGGGGGAGTAACAGCAGCAGCGGTAATGAGAGCAGCGGCTGCAGTAGCACTGGGGTCGTATTCCAGAACAAAGGTTAATTCTGAGCTGAGAGAAACTGTTCCAGAGACAGAGACGACTGTGAAGCTGACGAAGACTTGGATGACTAGCAACTTTTTACTATTGGAGACAGAGAAAACCAAAGTTATTGTTCTTGGTCCAGAACACCTCAGAAATACATTTTCTAATGATGTAGTTACATTATATGGCATTGCACTGGCCTCCAGCTCCACTGTAAAGAATCTTGGAGTTATCTTATTTTCTGTCTCATAAAGATGCAGAAAAACTAGTCCATGCATTTGTTACTTCCAGGCTGGATTAGTGTAATTCATTATTATCAGGCTGCCCCAACAAGTCTCTAAAGACTCTGCAGTTGATCCAAAATGCTGCAGCACGATTACTGACAGGAACTAGAAAAAGAGACCATATTTCTCCTGTGTTAGCCTCTCTACATTGGCTCCCGGTCAAATCCAGAATAGAGTTTAAAATCCTCCTCCTCACCTACAAAGCCCTTAATGGTCAGGCACCATCTTACCTCAAAGATCTCATAGTCCCCTACAATCCCACTAGGACACTGCACTCCCAGAATGCTGGTTTACTGGTGGTTCCCAGAGTTTCTAAGAGTAGAATGGGAGGCAGAGTCTTCAGTTATCAGGCTCCTCTACTGTCGAACCTTCTCCCAGTTTCGGTCCGGGAGGCAGACACCCTCTGTACCTTTAAGAGTAGGCTTAAAACTTTCCTCTTTGATAAAGCTTATAGTTAGGGTTGGCTCAGGCTTGAACCATCCCTTAGTTATGCTGCTATAGGGCTAGACTGCCAGGAGATCTCGCATGACGCAATGAGCTTCTCTCTCTCTCTCTCTCTCTCTCTCTCTCTCTCCCTCTCTCTCCATCAGTATGGATTCATATCCCATAAATACATGTTACTAACTCAGTATCTTCCCTTTCCCGAAGGATTGTGCTCTTCCGTTTCTCTCTCCTCTTCTGTCACTTTCTGCAGGTATTTCTGCCTCTGGAGCTGTAGAGTCTGATCTGTGATGACAAGTCTCCTGCTGCTCCTACAACTCTGCTCAACACCTGCTGCTATAATTAGAAATTACTAGTACTGCTTCTAGTATTATTGCTACTTTTGCAATTATTACTTTAATTATCACTACTATCATTACTACTACTGTATTATTGGTATCACTTTACTTTTTTTTTTTTTACATGGAACCCGTATTATGCTATGTTCTTCTGTCACTATTCTCTACTGCTGCAACTTTATCAACCATGAATAATGACTGATAATGGTAATAGTGCAAAGAACTTTTTTTACGACTCAGGTTTTTCCACTGCTGCTGCATTTTAAAGATAAATGTACATTAATTTCACACATTAAAAATTCCTAGATTCAAATGGAGGCCACGGTGAACCTTAATACTGACACAGACCTTTATTTTTATTCACCACACACACACTTAACTCAGAGTGAACATGCGTGGTTGGTTCGGTCATACTTTGACTGACTTATTTAAGAAAAACAAGGTTTTCTTCATGAGAGCTGCTGCCTACTTCATGTGCTTATCTGGCCACTATGGGACAAAAAAACTTTTTGTTATTTGTAACAAAATCTCGACACTCATCTGCAAAAATGAAATAATTATTTAATGAATTCTCCAGATGTCCCCCCTGGATAATCAATGTGTGTGTGTGTGTGTGTGTGGTCTTCAACTCACAATCTTCATGGTGCAGTGTTTGTCTAGGATGATAGCCACCACTCCTGCAGTGATGAACTGAGAACACACACACACACACACAAAGGAGAGAAGAAGAGCGTACAACATGAAAACATGAGGATGCCTCTACTCTGTTGACCAAAGTCTAAAGCTATTATTAACACATTTCACATGATATCAGCAGATAAAAACACAGACTCCGCCCATCAGGCCGCTTCCACCAGGGAACCCTCAGACTGACGCACCTCTGTGAGCTCAGTGAAGTGCAGAGGAATGGAGTAGGGACATGACCATCAGCCCCAGCATCACCTGACTCACTTGCTCACACACACACACATTCCCATGTGTCTCAAGTGTTCCCATCACTTCAGGGGAATTACATACACTGACTCGCATAAGTTCCTGGAGGCTTAAACCATCGCTTTGTCTACCCCTTTAACCCTGGCCTTAATGACTGACGTTATGGGGACCTGCAAAACCCATAATGTTACTGTGTAAAGACATTTATCCTTATATATATTATATATAAATATATATATATATATTATTATATATACATATATTATTTATCTACACACACACACACACACACACAAACCGCTGTTTTCTTTTATTGTGAATACTGAACTAAACCTTTATGTTTTTTCACCAATACACCTTCAATCTTCAAAATCACTTTTCTCAAATTGTCCATAGTGTTATGATTATTTGTGTGGTGAAATGATCTGGCTGACAAAACCTCACCCCCCAGACATTTGGGCTCTCCTCTCTCTGGATTACAGCGCAGAGCCTGTTGTCTGTCACGTCAGCTGACAGCGCTCACATCCTCCAGCACCTGCAATTGTCAGATCCCTGAGACCACCGCCATGAGTTCACTTCGTCCAAATTGCAGGTCATACAGATCAGATCACAGACCGTTCTCACATCAGGATGCAGGAGAAGCACAGGTGTAGTTAATAATATCCACAGGTCTCTAGTGTTATTCCATGGTGTACAGCAGCAGGACTCTGTCGATTTGTTGATGACATCACAGGTGTGGTGTCCCAGTGATCATAACCTCCAGCTGAACATAGAGAAACAAAGGGATTATCGCAGACTTCAGCAGCAGTGTAAGGCTGAGGAAACCAGCTGGAGAACATGAAACACATTTCGTATCACAACTTTGTACATGGGTAAGCAACAATCATAAACTGCTGAAGCTCAGGAAGTCAGGCATCAAGTAAAGTTATGGTCCTCAATCTAAAATTTCTGGCCACCCCTTCACTCAGTCATGGTTTTAGTTGGTTCTCTTTATAATTATTTATGGTTCTCGCGATATTTTTTAATGTGTTGAGTTACTTAATCCCCTGAACTGCAGACCTCCTACACCTCCTGTTGTTTTTTGTCTTACATCTCTGATACTTTGTGCGTGATCAAATGTCTTGTTTTACTTAAGGGTGTATTGTGTTGAGTGTTGTTGTTTGGGTCCTGTTGCACAGAAAGTAGCACAAACTCCTAACACCAGTTTGTTGCAAGGGAAATTAGTTACCTAGCTAACAAATAAGTGTTATTATTACACCAGAGTTTTTCATCAGATCACATCATGCTGTCTGCTGGAGAGTGTCACAACCAACTACTTAAAAACATATAGAAGTAAAGGGAACACAATAACCTACTGATATTTGTATTTGCTTTTGGCTGTGTTTACTTAAATAATTCAGATAATTCAGTTATTTAGCCTTTGTTTGTAGTTACTGCATAAATAGCTTCTTCTGTCAGCTTTAATTTGATAGGACGTGGAAAATATTTCACAAAGAGATAACCATCAACCGTCTGAACTGAACATACCTCAGCCCAAACCCCAACTGAAATATCTGCACTTAAAACTGTCCTAAGTCTAAAAATGGGTTTAAGAATCATACCAGTAGTTTAGCATCTTTACACTTCTGTTAATTCAGTCTGTTAATTCATTTCTATCCTGTACAGAAATGAGGAAACCAATAGCTTCCTAGGAAAAAATGCATCCAGAAACCTTAAACTAGATTTAGGCTTGAGAAAGACCAAACATCGCTAGAAATTACTATTGTGCTAGTGTGTGGTCATCTTCATTTAACATGTGAGTACTCAGACAGCTGGTCCTGACTCTACAAGCGTGCAATGGTGGTGCTAAAGCTCTTGGTGTGTTGCTATGAGCTGGTAACTCAGGAGACATCTGACAGGTCACAGTGTTCACTACATGATGTATTGTTATGCCAGAAGATGTTTTGCTGTCGCTTTACGAAACCAAACTGCTCTTCTTTCTGTTTCTGCTGGCTTTATTTCCCCAGCGGTCAGTCCCCACTGAGCGCTCTGTTACACTCTGCTATAGCTCTGAAACACAAAAACCACTTTTGCCTTCAGATGCAGTTTAGAGGTGGACTGATCCAGTGGCACAACACAACTGAGGGTAACAGTTATGTGATCGCATCATGTACAGACAGAGCTGCGATCAGTCTGGATGATCGTTCCGTTTACGCAATATCGTTACGCACTAATTGGCTGTACTGCGCGTTTGTCGCTCATTTGACTCGGACTGTTGACACCAAAGATGTTTGGGAAAACACAGTTCCTGAGCTCTGAGGGTCTATCAGCATCTATTTAATAACAGACACAGAGTAAAAGACCACGGCTCTCTCACCCTGACGGTAACGCGGTGCCTCTCAGCTGCTGCTGCTGTGTAGTTACTGGAAAATACAAAATGTCTGAGTCCTACCCTGTTTGTCTCCGGATAAGTAACAAATGTGTCATATGTGAGCTTCTCTCGACCACTCGTGATTTTTAATGCGCTTCCCTGCGGTCTCTCTTCTTCCAGGAGAGAGAGAGAGAGATTGTTCTTCGTCTCTGGATGAGGATCCAACTGTCTCCTTCCTTCCTCTCCTGGATTGTACATTTTCCACAGATTATTTGTTGTCAGGATTTTTTCACCGTTAAAGAAGTTCATTTAGAGGACAGAGAAACAGTCCAACAGTAGAGAGACGCTCAAACCTTCCTGCTGTCATCTGCAGACATCTCAAATTCCAGGACTTGCAAACTTAAAGTCGAGAGTGAGTAACACACTGCTTTATCTGAAACATTTCGACAAATATTAGACTATTTCTTAACTCGTAAAGTGACCAGGGAAGTTACCAGTTCAATACATTAAAATATGTAGTGTTCAGTCTTTGAAAATAAAGGAAGCTGTTTCATATTTTGACTCAGTGAGTGTAATAAACTATGATGAAGGTCAACTGCAAAATCTGGTATTAGCAAAATAACTTTATAAACCTTGTCAGGGAGATCAGACGGTAGCCTACCATGGTGATTTAACCTGGTAAACTATGAATCCCTCAATCAAGAAAAATGAACAAACTACATTTAATCAAGAGGAGGTGAAGTAATGTTTACCACTAATGCACATTTATCTTTAAAATCACAGCAGCAGTGACCAGGAAGGCCTGAGTCGGAGAAAAAAGAATCGAGGCTGGTCCTCCCATATTTGAGTCAGGGTTCAGTTCCCCTACTTTCTAAACCACATCATTTTAATTATTAGTTTAATTTACATAAAGCTTCACACAAATGATAAGATGGAATCCTACTGTTTATTAGATTCAATGGATATATTTGTTGGCTGAATCTGATGTGAACAAAGTGAAGATGAAAAGATATAAGATAAATTTTGAATCTATAACTGTAACCTCATAGTCTGACCCAATAATATGATTTTGGTGATCACAGATGAAAACTAGTGTACTTTTTTTCATACATTTAAAAATCTTGCATTGACCATGTGTCCAGCTTATACTGAGTGTATTTAAATGTAGTACAACTGAAATGCAGTTTAAGACAGTTCAGACTTAATGCAGTCTATATTTAAAAACCTAATCTAACCCACATTTGATTGAGTTTTAACTTAAAGTAGTAATGTTAAATTTCCAAAGTCAGCGAGTTAGCTTGCTCAGAGTTCAGGCTAGCTCACAGTTTAAGTGATCTAGGTTTCTGAAACGAAAGGTTTCCTTACTTAGGACTAAAAACTCACTAATCACTTTCTGAAATAGGTCCTGGTACAACTCCAGTCAGTGAGTCCTGTAATCCCACCTCTTGCCTTGGAACAGGGCTTTAAGCTTTAACAGACTAAAGTGGTGGCCATGGTTTACTCTTTTTGCCCTCATAGTTTCATTTAGTGATGTATCAGAGTTTTCCCCCAACATTCAGCAGCTGATTAACAAATCTGTTTCCTATAGTTTTACTATGCAGCATAATTAACATAATAATAATAATAATAATAATAATAATAATAATAATAATAATAATAATGCCATTATATGCCTATGCCTATATGCACCCATTTACACCTTTTCTATACCCTTTGTGCATACTGTCAATGTCTGCAGCCTTACCTTGACAATTAAATAGATTTGCATTTCACAGATTCTTCTGTGTTGTGACTGAAAAAATTTGCCTTGTGTATCTCCTCCTGTCTCTTGTATTTACTCTCTCACTTTAGAGGATATATGGGTATGGTGAGCCACCTGTAAATTCAAATAAATAGCAAATCCCTAAAATAAATGATTTGTTTTTTAGACCCAGTAAAGATGGAAGATGTTCCCCTCCTTTCATGGGGCCTTGCAAACCTCATACAGCCCTCCTCTTCTTACTCTGCCTGCCCTCTTCCTCCTCCCTCTCCTCTTTATCCCCACATCTGCTTCTCATCCTGCAGCATTCCTGTCTTTCCTAAGACGATTCTGACATATGGTTTTGATGAACTAACATACACACACACACACACTCACCCTCTCTGTTCCCTTTTTCTCTCTTTCACTACCCTGCTTTTGTTCTCTATTTCTCAATCCATTCCTCTGTCTGAAGAGAGACACCACATTGCAGAAACACACATGAATGCACTTTCGCAAGCTCATCACACATGCTACTTAGTTTTACTGGTTTCCTGTCCCTTGCCCTCTTTAGTGGTGTGTCCCTGATCATGTGGTCTGTTCTTTGGGTCTGTTTGTGTCTTTCCTTTTCTACTACAGTCTGAAAGTTTAATGAACCCTTTCATTTTTATCTGTTGTTCATATTGTAATGTAGGGAACAGTCACAGAGAACATATATCCTTGAACTGTTTAAGGGTTAACATTTCAACAGGCGCACAGTCTGCCTACATCTAGTGTACATCATGGTGTTGTTGAGAACCAGGAGGTTCTGCAAATCAGTGCTACTCCGTCTGACTGCTATGCAGCTTTGACTAGCTCTACATAATTACATCATTACATTCATGCACATGTCCCCACTCAGTATTTCACAATAACACCATATACACTGTTGCCCAATAAAGTTGGAATAAAATATTTTTTACCTCTTCTCAAAACAAAATTGGTAACTGGGACTCAGTATGTAATCATTGCACCTGGTCAAAGTGATTACTGATATATAAATAGGAATAAAAAAGAGGAATGTGTCTGAAAAAATATTCCAACTTTATGGGAAACAGTATTATTCAGACTTAATAATGCTGCTTGGAGCTTAGGAAGATAACAATATGATCACTGTGTGATCATCAAATTTAGCTGCTTTGACAGAAACCAATAAAGTGGAGCTCAATGAAATGTGGTTGTTTAATGCTAACAAATAACAACTCAGGACTCGGGATATAGCGTGAACCCTGCAGACCACTTCAAAGTACGTCCTACCTCTCGTGTCCCCACACTGCAATATAAATCCAAGCACCCTTTTAACCGTGGTGGTGTATTTAAGCTGTCAGTGCTGTCTGCTGTGTTACCGCTCACACAATACTGTTCTATAGCATTTATGTCATTTTTCCAGCATCACACCTGTAGGCTCTGATGCCTCCACTGTAAGGGATGTTGTGTTTTATTTCTATTCCCTTTATAGTCTGCCATCTTGTTCTCTTACCCTGTACTTCCATTTTTTCTAGAATAGTTATCGGTCCAGTACATACTTTATTGATACCCACATCGTTTATAGTAAATGCACCGCAGTTTATTATTGAATAATATAATTATCTGAAGTGTGCTGCCATCTTGCAGTCACACAGCTGAGGACTTCAAGGGAGTCTTGGAAAGTCCAGAAGAGTTCAGTTGGCGGTGTAATTGACAATAAAGTATTGTTAAATGTGTGAATATTGACTGAAATCTAGGGTGGTGAGCTTGTTTTGTTGTGGAAAAACCTTCTTCGATAAAACCACTGTTGAATCGACGTCAGCTTCCTATTTTGCAGTGAAATGTCTTCTGAGGGGCGGTACAAACAAGTGGACCAGGTTACAACGCCTCTGCCTGGTTTGACCCTGAAACTGCTGGGGTAAGATAGGACACTATCAATCTGGACTGAGTCAGTGTTGTTTGACTTTAAAGTCTAACATCGAATTAGTAAATAAATTATCAGCAGGTTGCAATTACTAAATCTGTGTGTCTTTGTAGGTGGTGACCATCCTCTTGGGAGGGCTGTTCGGTGGTGCTTGTCTGTTCCACTTGGCAGCACTGATCAAACTCTACCAAAACTCTTCATACTGCCACTTGTCTTAGGAATACTGAAGTATTACCTCGTGCTTCTTGTTCCGGTTGTTAGTCTGACTGTCGATGGTTTCAACAGCTTCAACTCTAATTTTCCCAATAAGCATATATAAAGGACATCACATTTTGCTTATAAGAAATATATATTTTAAGCTCACTCAAGTGTCAAATTGTCAAATTCTCTACCTCATATAATTTACTCTGATTAAAGCAGCATCAACCTCTCAGGTTAACAGTCCCACTACTGTGTCTGGAATTGTGACAGGAGGATCGTTCACCATATTGTGAGAGGAACTGACGGACAACTTGTAAGTTCACATAATAAACTGATCTAAAGTTCATAGGAGATTTGTATATTACATTGCTTTAACTAACTAACTGTGCAACTTCCATGTAATCAGTGTACAGTTTGTCTAAAAAATGACACAGTGATGGATCTTAAGGCCTTGATAATCACTTACAAAATAGTTGCAAATATGGTTCCAAAATATCTGATTAACTATTTCTCATTGCAAAAGAGACAATCATAGCAACTTTACAAGAGATAGCTCAACAAATTTCAAACCTTTTCCATTCAGTAACCCAATGGGAAAAAACAGTTCTCATAAACGGCAGTACAGTGGAATAATCTGTACTAATTTGAAAGTGAGTGTTTTACAGAACTGCGCACCAATATATGGTAATACTCAGGTCCCTTAATTTTATTAGTTTTATTTTATTATTTATTATGGGATTGCTGACCAAGAAATTTGAAGTGTTGGAAATAACTACTTAGCCTGCTGTTTATTTAATCATCACTTATATTAAGATTAAATTGTCCTAAGCAATTATGGCTGCAGTTTTCTCAGTGTGTTCTTTGATGTATGATTGAGGTGTGAGCAGTGAAGTCTTATTTCTTTGCCTCTCCTGCACCCAGGCCTACTGTTATTGGAACGACCTCTGCTTCTCTATGACACTGGAGCAGCTGTGGTCCTGCACCCACCTCCTGTCTGTCTCTGCCCTCAAAACACTCAAAACAGGTAACACACTGAGGGACATACATGTGTTGATTTCTTCGTCATCAACTCAACCACTAGCAACTAAACAAACCTTGGAAAATACAGAAATACCAAACTAGAGTCTGGTCCCTGTTTGAGGCGGAGACCTCAGTCCACAGAGTTTACATCACCATAGAGCACTGATGCCTTGATTTTTACACTGTAGAACCTTGTCCACATAACATATGTCTACAAGTCCTGTTACCATCGATTACAACCTGGTGGTCAGGATCCCAAGATAAACCTAAAGACGATCAAAGATCAAAGGAATAAGTATTTCTGATAAGATTTTTCATCTTTTCTCTGTGAAGTGTGGGTCACATACTGTATCTCTTATCTGATTCAGTTCTCCAGCTGCTAGAACTCAGGATGGGCTGACGGTTGGAAACCAGCTCCACCTGGTTACCAAATCAAGCGCAGTGCTGTTTAAGATTGGTCTGTGTTCCCTTTTCATGTGTTTTGGGGTCGTCCGGCTGCACTGCCAGCTAACAACAACTAAACCGGAACCAAGCGGTACAAGCTACATTTAACAGAACACCTAACTTTGGGTTTTATTTTCATAAGCTATTATCACAGCAGTTATGTGGTGTGTTGGCTGGGCTGGGCCATTCATTACTAGATGTTTTAATGGTAACTCTATAAATGACTTTCTTCCAAAATATTTCATGTTTAACAAGTTTAACAATGAGTTTTCCCCAGAGATAACAACTTGGAAAATGTAAACTCAGTCTCCTGGTCTGGAGTTGGAGTACTTGGGCAAATTCATAATATGTAATCTATACTTATATTTTTTTTTCTAGGGTGGAAATATTAATATATGACCAAAAGCACTGTAAATATAAACCTTCTATGAATCTCTGCATGTTATTTCTCCCATCACAGATACACAAAAATAGCATTCGTGTTGTTTTGTAATGTTTTACATGTTTTTATAATTTTATAACACATCAAATATAAAGGAAATAAAAATGTGTGTATGTTTTCAACTCAAGTCATTTTGAAACAGTAGCACTGCTGTATTACAGTGTATGGTCTTCATAGTCTAACACCTCTGTATGTTTGTAAGGGGACAAAGAAAACACCTCAGTAAACTGAAAATGTCAGCCATGTCTGATGGTGGGTGTGAACTGTCTCTAATACTGATGTGGTTTTCCATCTATGGTCATTTGTGGGACAGAAGTTTAACAAGTGTTGAGACAAACATCAGATTTTAAGGGGTTGCGTTTCACTTCCTGCTCCTCAATTTATCTTTCATTCACATTTTAAATCAGTTCAGTCTGACACCTCACAGTGAAATGTTTATTGCAGCAGCAGAACATAGAGTTTAGTATAGAGTTCCATCGTCATCACTCCCAGCAGGTATTATGTTACAGAGGAGATTTTTAAATTGTGATGAAAATACTAAGCATGCACTTATTCTTAAAATTACTCCTCTACCCTTATACCCGCAATCAGGTTGACACTGGAGTGAGGAAGTGGGGCATCCTGGGACTGATCACCAGTCTTTCACAGGCTGACATTACTATATAATCCGTGTTGAATTCTGCCTGGCTGCTCAGCCTAGATAATAATCCATTTGTCTTTGGCAGACTGAAGGTAATACAGTTATTTTCATCAGTAGCTGATAAATTTGTGTTTTCTCTGTTTACCGAAATTTCAATTCTTGTTGGGTACCTCTAAAACCATTAACAGATGACAACTGTTTTTACACAAATGTCCCAACACATTCCTGCATCAGTAAACTACATGAACTAAACTTAGTATATGCATTGCCTTATACAAAAGCATTGCTAATCCACCACTTCACCTTCCTTGGAAGTATTTGCAATGTGACTAATAAGAACTATCTTCTTGATATAAGATGGTATTCTGATTCTCTCTATATGAATGGTCTACTTGCATTAAAATGTGCATGGAGTAAACAGAAACATGACTGTCGACAGCTAACGACTGTCAGGTGACACCATCAAACTGCACGGGAATGAGACGGACGATGTGGAGGCACTTGTTTCTGGATTAATCAGAGCCACAGTCATTAATCACATGGCAGAATCATGGCCCTATTCCTGGAGGAGGCAAGTTTGAAGGGTCAGCCAAACTTTTCTCCACAGGAAGCAATATTGGACTTCCAGGCAAACCAACAGGCAGCCTTCTGGCTACACATCAAATTGACGTGTACAGTCACCCAGCCATAATTAGATACTATTCAACTGCTCGATGAACCGGTATCTAATCAATGATCACGCCAACTCAGTGCATTTAGTCATGTAGACATGGTGAAGTCACCTACTGAAGCTGAGCATCAGAATGAGTGTTTCGAACGCGCTGATCTGCTGGGATTTTCCTCACAACCATCTCTAGGGTTTACAGAGAATGGTCTGAAAAGAAAATATCAGTGGGCGTTCTCTGAATAATGCCTCGTTGATGCCAGAAGTCAGAATGGCGTCATTTAAACACTACAGCCTCCTAGTATTGACATTATGATCATGACTTTTTGTTTTACATTAGACAAGTTAAACATGAAGGCCTGTCTTTCGTACGAACAATATAATTTAATTCAAACCCAAGACAACACAGTTAAATATATTTTCAGTCCACATTACTTGGTGCCAGATCTCTCCACTTTTAGAAGTGATTTGCCAATTGCATAAAACGACTTCAATCAATAACACAATAGTTGAGTCTTATGCCAAAATGTTATTTTATTTTATAATTACCGTTTTCTTGTTCCTTCAATAAATTAAAACTTTCACTAATCTTTATTGTTTCCACTGCTTATTTAGTATTACTCATAGCTGTATTTCGGCTGCTCTCATTAGTATCCTTATTGGTGCCTAAAAAATAATATAGTAATAAGTGTGTTGGTATTGATCAGAAACCATGACCAGTGAACCCGGAGGAGGTGGGACATCTCAGTGTATCTCTGCCTGGGCACACCCTACTGAACACCTGGGGAAGTTAGAGAAAGGCTGACACAGGGAGAGAAACATGGCTGTCACATCATACATCGGTGACAGAGACCAGTACCAAATATCCACGTTTTTTTTTGTTTTTAAATCAATTTTACTGAGTGGCGCTTGTTTCAGCACTGTGACTACAAGAGTTATTGGCTTCTCATCAGTAGTATTGCCACTACCTGCAGCCTGTATCTGTAGTGGGTTATGTCAAGATATTTGCTGCATTTTGTCTGTTTAGTTTTGTTGCGTGTTATTTAAATTGACGAAGACGTTTTCTTAATTTGCTTGAATACTAAATGTTAATAAATCATTTAAGTGCTCTACAGCGGTTTATCAAGTTCACTTATTTGTAAATGTTAATAAGTGAACCATGAGCATTAAACATAAACATTAACAAAACCACTGATTTGCAGCCACGCTATAACTGAGACAGTGGTACCTTAACACTTTCTATCGAGCTCAAGCTCTGTGGCGGATCTGCAGCTGGGCAGGTAATGAATGCTCACATCCCACTAGCAAAGCGCCGGTGGACGGCGAACCTGGGGCTGGAACATCCCACCCCCGTCACACAGTAGAGGTTTCCCTTATATCAGCTAGACGCGGACCCCACCATTACCTGCCATGGGGACAGCCCAGAAGGAAAACGGCCACAGTCCGTAATTTCTCCTACGCATATCAGCCGACGAGCAGAATTGGAAATGTAGAAATCAGTTAATTTAGTTCACTAGTGCTATTTGGGGAATGTTTTTGTTTTGCCCAGACACCCCGCAAACCACGGAACGTGGATAGTTCCCCTAAAATGGCAGTTTCTGCCAGTGTTGAACGACTTTCTTCATTTAGCTAATATTGGCGCTTTTTCCTAACGCATTTTGTCGATTACGGGCACGGTTATTAAATTAACTTTATCCATTTTGGGCGCGTGACCCAGCGGTCGTTAGAGACAGCGACGTCATCCTGGGTTCGCGCGATCGACAAACGCTGGGCTTCCTCGAAGTTGACGGTAGCTGGAGTGCAACATTTGCGTCATACCGACTGTTGACATATCAGATAGCTGAACGCGGAACCATCAGCTGAGACCAGACGTCGCCGGTAGCGGCTAACGATTCCGTCAGCGGGCCGGAGTTAGGGCGAGTCAAAGAGATCTCGAGGCCGTGTCACGTCAGCGGCTGTCAGTGGGAACAGAGGTGGTGTTGGATGTCACCACGGCGCAGTGTCAGGCGGGATTTGGTTTGCTAGCATCGATATGAAGTGGCAGCTCATTTTCAGCCTTCTCTCTCCTCCAGTGAACACACTTCCTGTATGTCTGGGATGACTTTAATATACTAACTAGCTATTAGCCAGCTGTCCATATATCTTACCAACGCGTGATAAAAAAAAATAAATACCCACATTTGTCATGGACCTCCTCCTAGTAGGGCAATGGAGGCAATGTGGGCGACATGGTTTATTTGATAAGTCAGTGACTATAATGATCTACTCGAGTTGGGGATATTAAGATTCAGAGTAAGATACTGTTTCTTCTTTCTGTCTCTCTGACATT
>BRZM01002845.1:0-27636 GCA_033238685.1 Lates japonicus | reverse complement strand
GAAAATTCTTCTGATAACTTTTGATCATGAGTCAGACATATGAAGTGGATTAGCTTAGGTGCCAGATTGGACATACAGCCTTGGAGGAGTTTGAAAAAAATAGGTTTCATAAAATTTTGCAATTTGTGGAAAGAAACTATAGCCAGAAATGAAGGTACAGGAGTGTTTGAGAGTTATTACTTCAACACTTTCTCTCTACACTATTTCACAATTCACAATTCATCCAGTTTGCTTGTGCTGTGTGATCTTCAGTAAATATCGGTCTTCTCCACAACACAGTGTGTCCTGTCCTTATTGCAAATACAACATCTTGTGATCTCATTATCACACCCAGAATTTTAACAATATCAAGTGAAACGTTTCTCTGTTGCTGAATTCCAGGACTACAAACAGAACACATGAATGGTCTCGTTCACAGCCCACACTGTCTCCAACAGCTGAACTATGGACAGGATTTGCTCTGATTTTGGGTATAGCAGGAAAATCTAATCTAATACACCTTGAAGATGTCTTGCGTTGCTGTGTAGTTTTCTGTATCAGTCACACTCACCACTGTAATAATATCACTGCACACCAGTCAATTTTCCTGTTGGATGTATTTTATCTCTCTCTCTTCCTCCCATCCTCTCTCCTCCTCCTCAGATGGGATAGGTGGGTCCAGGTGTCTCCAGAGGCGTTCTCCCAGACTACAGACAGGGACATAAAACTGAGAGTCAGGAGTCAGTGTGTAGCTGTGTGTAGACTGCCCACAGACACACATGCAGGTGTTGGCAGCTGGCTTACAATAGATTTTTATTGGTATATTTCATTTCACATGTTACGACGCTTTAGCTGACAGTCTTCAGTTTAGGCCACAGATATGTGGGTAAGCAGCGCTGTGAGGGAGGTTTAAGGTTAGGCAACAAATTGCAGGTTATAATCCTGTCACCTTAGGCAAGGTTAACACAGACACACATGACGGTGACTGTGTAAGAGCACCCCTGTAATGCTCAATTTGGGCTGCTGGTGTAATACAATCATAATCCACAGTTATTTGATCAGCATTGAGACCATGATTATTTAGATTTCGTTGATTTTAGGGATTATTTCTTTTCATGCCACATTCACATGTGTACATATGTCATATTCACAGTCGTCTCTTTTTGACTCCTGCTCTGGTAATACTGTGATATGTATGATGTAGTTTCTTACATTAGCAGCAGTATCACGCATGATGATATTCTGTAAAGATGCCTTGATAAATTCTCAGTATTTCCTCACTGGCAACTAAGAAGAAAGATCAAGCCTGTCCTCTTGTCAGGGAATTATTATGTAGGATTTATAGCACTTTTTAAACAGCTTTTATTAAACTTAATGTGACAAATTGTCAACTTGGCTCTCATTCCATGCTGTGCAGAGGCGCAAAGACACCCATCAAAAACTGTACCAATCAAATACAGTCAGAGAAATGGGAGAACCTGGTAAATTCAGTGTCATAACAAAGAGTCTGATTATCAGTCACTCACTCCTGTGTTGTTTTTGATTGATCATGTTATAAAGTTCTGTTTTGCCTTTATTATTATGGGGTGTGAGTGTAGACTGATGGGGGTAAAATGTTTTTTGTTTTTCATTTTAATTTTAAGCATAAGACTGCAACAACAAAATGTGAAAAAGTAAAGGGGTCTGAGACACTGAATACACTCTATGTGCAGTACATCATTGTCCAGACAAATTCCATAAATGTAGATAACTCCGAGAAGGATTCACTTGAACTTCACTTGATGTTTGAATGTCACTGTAGCCTCGATGAGATGCAGGTGTAGTCAATCTCATCTTATCATATCTAGACTGAACCTACTTATCCAAGTTGTTATTGTGAGGAGGTTGTTTTGCAGTGTTGTGATGTGCTCAGCAGGAAACAGCACTGTTACTGGATCATGTGTGTGTGTGTGTGTGTGTGTATGTGTGTCTCTGCAGGCTCTGGCTGATGAGTTTTACAGGGCTCTCTCCCATTGGATTCCTTCCTCGACCGCTTCCTCTCCCTGCGTTCCTAGCTCTGAGCGGGTGCGGATAGAGAAACTCCAGGACATCCTCGACCCAGAGGGCGGGCAATCCCACCACATGACATCATCAGGCGTCAGCCAGGACCCCATGCCACACCCTCCCGTGGGATCAACGAACCCAACAACAGCAGCGACGACAAATCAGCAGCGGCGGGCAAACCTCAGTCCTCGGTGCCAGCGCCTCTCAGCCAGCGTCCTCGCCGGGTGCTCCTCTAACCTCCCCTACAGTCCCTACCCTGTCTCTCCACCCAACCCCTCCCCTCAGCAGCAGGCTCTGTCCAGCCAACCTCGTCACAGTTCCTCGTACCCAGGTTCTGGCTCACCTTTCGCCCGGCTGGGCTTCCCCAGCCCAGGCCCGCGCCGGGCCCGTAGCTCAACTCACGCCCGGCCCAACCCTGTTCCCTGCCCCACACAGGCTCAGCGTTCGGCCAGTACACCCCAGCCACCCCCAGGTGGCCCCTTTACCCGACCTCCCTACAGCTCACGTGGCTACAGCTACCCACGGGCCAGCTATTCAATTCTCGGTCACCATGAGGCCCATCCTGAACCAGGATAGGTTCCACAGCCATACTCTGAAAGCACTCTGCTCCCTCGTCTCAATTCTTCTCAATCCTTCCCTTCCTCACCGTCTCCCCTTCTCTCTTCCCACTCCTTCTTTCTCTCTCTCTTTGTCTTTTTCCTTTCTGCCCTCCCTCTTCCACCAACCACCACTTCTCCCAGATTTAACAGGTGTCTTGCTTTACTTATCTTTGTTGCACTATTTCTATGTCTCTCTCTCTCTCTCTCTCTCTTTCTCTTTCTCTCTTTCCTTTTCCCTCCCTCTGTCATCCTATAACTCCCACACATAATTGGGTTGACGCGTTGTGTTTAAATATTCAACACTTGTATATGGCCTTCATGCACTCACTCTCCTCCTTGTCTCCATCGCTCCCTTTGACCTGATCTTCCATTTCAAGTATGTGTGTGTGTGTGTGTGTGTGTGTGTGTGTGTGTGTGTGTGCTACTTTGGCAATCAGACAGACCTTACAAACACACAAGTGCACTCCACAAGACAAAAACATGACAGAGATCAGTGCTTGTGACACTACATCAGTGTCCAGTAGCTCTGTGACCAGAACCTGTCGGCTTCACATTGTTATTCAAGAGCACAGTCTGCACGGAGAAGCAGCTCCTGATGGAAGGTTTACGTCTTAGTTTTAGCTCCACAGGGGCTCAGTGGAAGAGTGAGTGGCTGTCACAGTATGGCTCCTACATTAGGTTCATTTAATATGCAGGGTTTGAGCTGTAGCTGCCTCGTATATATCGGCTCTTCCAGGCTCCAAACGTAGACGTGTCAGGTGATAAGAGTGGCAGGTAAAGTTCATGATGCACAGTTACCTGTGGACAGTGGGCAGAAGATTCACCAGTAAGTCCAGAAACCAGTCACTCTTTATTTTCTTTAACCAAAGACAATGACACTGCTTTGTTTTGTTTCCTTGAATTTAACATTGACAGATGAAGTGAACCGCAGCTGCAGCTCGCAGCAGAGTTTGTTGCTCAGGCAAAGCTGACTGTTGAACTACTGTAGCTGACGAGCTAACTGCTAACACACTACAGCAGCCCCAGCTACAAGTGTCCTCTCTCTTTTAGCTCTGTTTTTGGTCTCTTATGGATTTCAAAGGGATATCTGGTTGTTTAGCTGCTAAATATTCCACTGTGCTCAGTCTCTATGAGCTGTGTCTGTCTGCTGTTTGCCGCTGAACCAGATAGTGCTTCATCAGAGCTTTTCTCTGAAAACAGCTGCTGCTGGATAAATGGTTGATGCGGGTGGAGTTTAGCAGTGTGCTAAAGAAGGTATTTGAAAGAGCATGGTAATAATAGTTAGTGGGTTTGTCACTGCATGCGACACCTTTTACTGCAGCTTAAAGAAATGGATGTCCTTCCTGTTTGTAGCGAATTAAAATTTTTAAGCCCTCCCCAAGATTTGTCTCCATTTCTTGGTGCAGCTGGACACAGAGGCAGCTTTCATTTCCAGTTGTTTGCAGATGTTTGGTACCATCTGTTTGTAGTTTCAAACAGCTAGGAAGACAAGGCGAGACAGGAGCACTAGCAGATGATTTTAAAATGTTATAGCATGTGTTGCTGTAGAAGTCATCTTAGATTGCCCACTTGTCCGATGAAGTATTTCAGAGTCTTACGGCTGTCTTCACCTTTCAGAAGCTTGGGTTCCCTGTTTAGGAGACCTGGGGGTGGGATTGGACCAGGCCAGGCCTGTGTATCAACAAATCCCCTCTGATGAAGTGTGTGTTAAAACCTCACAGTCTTCTGTGTGTTAGAGGTGAAATATTGATAGTGTGGTGTGCTGTCCTCACCTCTGTCACCCCCCTCTTCTGTCCTTACCTCCCTCACCCTCCTCCTCTGTCCTCACCTCCGTCACCCTCCTCCTCTGTCCTCACCTCCGTCACCCTCCTCCTCTCCACATCTGCTTGTTGAACATGAACTGATGCTTGACAATGATTACCAGAAGAATATAGTTTTATTTCTATAAGTTCACACTATCAGTGAGAATACATGTGGTCTGTATAGTTCTATTGAGTGAAAATATAAAGGTTGGCGATCAATTCTGTGTCAATTTAATCAATTCAAATAATATCACTGGAATTGTAATGTAGGTAACTGATGAAAGATCATTAAATGGTGTTTTAGAGGTTTATACCACCTCTCTAAATTTCTATTACACTTCTCAAAATCATGTTTATCTGCTGCGTCTCCTCTCAGAGCAGTTAAACGGTTAAACATGATCTGTCGTAGCGTCCTGGTCACAGCCTCCAGTCCTAAATGTCCTCCCAGCTCCAGACATCAACCAGCTGAAGCAGGAGGATCAGAGGGAGATCTGCACTGTAGCAGTGTCAGGAGGTGTGTCTTCAAACTAAAGTGCCAATACTGTCACATTTATACAGTGTTGATACGAGCTGTATGTTGAAGTGACTGAATTGAATCCAAATTGGTCCCAGCCTCTAAAACACTGTACTGCTATTAACACACCAGTGTTTTTGCTCCAAAAACCAAAAGAATGGAATCAGTGAAGGGAGCTCAGACTGAGCGCTGAGGCGAGTCGCTCGTCGAATCAGAGTTAGAAAACATTAAGAGAGGTAGACGGTGGTTGTTCTGTAGCAGTTAGCAGCTGTGTGATTATAGGAAGGGGCGGTTTGCCTCTCCAGAGTCGACCAGCAGCCAATCAGCGATCTCTGACAGTCTCTGGTACTAAAGCTGACTGTGTTTTTTTTCAGACACTGGTTTTCAGTTGTTAGTTAAATTAATGATATGGGAAAAAAAAAAAAAAAAAAAAAACCCTTTTGGACGTTTTAGGAGCAGGTGTGTCCGCTGCTGTTGTTTTTCTCTTCTTCTGTTAAAAACCTGTTTTCCAACTTAAGTTACAGTTTATCTGCTGCATCTCAGAGTTTGGCCCCAGCGTCCATCCTCTGTGTTTTCATCATACTCAGAGCTGAACTTGAGTGTGTGCTGTGTAATATAGAAACATGAAAATGGATCTGTAGCATTTAACGGCTACAGCTTTGTATGTCAGAGGACTGATGGGAGCTGTGGTTGTATCTGTAGAGGACAGTGACTCTCCTGTCAGATCAGATCAGCGCTGTGTCAGACGTGTCTTTATCAGAAAGTGTCGTGGATCACTGATACATGGGCAGATGTTGGGGTGTCGCCCTGACAGGATAAACATTTTGGGTCAAACTCAGAATGAACGTCTGAACAGGCAGCCTTATCAAAGTCTTAATAATCTGAAACAAAAAGCATTAGTCATAGATGGGTTTATATCTGGAGCATTGTCAGACTGAGAGGTCATAAATAAGAACAATGTTTTGGATTGTCAGACTGTGGAAATCTCTGGACTGTGTTGCAGCAGCTCATCACTCAGTTTGTGTGACTGCAGGCTGCCGTCAGATGATTTACTAAACCAGGTGACACCATCAAACTTTCAGGGGTTAGGGTCCAAATGTTATTAACTATTAAACTATTAAACTAACTGCCAACTGTTTGGGAATGTAGCTAGGAATTAGTTTTATTTCTGTGTGCGTACATGGAGACATCTGTGTGTTTCTGTTCGTACTCGTGGAGTTCAGAGTGAGCTGTTAATATCACAGCTTATTTAGTTTAACACAACATTTTGTAATTTGAGGTATATTCCATTTATACTTGTGAAATGTCATTTAAAATCTTCTCAGTTCACATCAGCAGTTTGACCAAGTGTAAGGTCTATATCCTGTTAACGCTTTAATCTAAGCACTTCCACCTGCAGTTTACTAACAGCCAATCCTACATGGAGTTAATATAGTGGCGAGTGAATCTCCACTCAGTCCTAATGAGGAGCAGCTGGTGCTGCAGGAGACGTCGTCAGTCTCTTTAGCTCTCTGTTCGCCTCTGACTGTCTGAACCAAAAACACAGTCTGTGGTAACATATTAACCTTTACAGCTGCAGACTATTACCAGGTAGAAAGAAATAAACAGCAGCCAACCTGCCAGCCACAGTGTCTTCTTATTCCGAGCTGATCGTTAACTATTAGTAATGATTAATAAACGATTAATAATCATTAGGTACAATGTACAAACTCTTTATTACTAGACCTTGCTCACCAACAGTTCATAACCAAACGTCTGAGAGATGTATCTGGTGCTCTGACGCGTGATGGCACTCGCTCCGGCCGAGCTCTCTGCTGCTGCCTCACAGCTCCACACGATGGCGCCAGCTGACACAGTCTGGATCTGACACTGTCACCACAGCCTCTGAACAGTGAGGGTGATCAGGTGTTGTGATCTGTTCACAGGACGCGATGTGCATGAAGAATAAAAGGCCCGCCGATGGTGCTCACATCGTCCTCTTGTTTAGTTCTGTCTTTTGCTCACCGCAGACACAGAGCAGAGTCTCAGCTGGCCTCAGTTCAACAGGTGAAGATACTAAAATAACTCCTGAGCTCGACAAACTCTTCATGTCCAGCTTTAGGACCTGGGTGATCCTCTCTGAACGTCCCAGAGAGCGGATGACAGTAATAATAGTATCACAGTGTTTTAGAAGAAGCACAAGGGAGAGGTTGTGTTAGTCTATCATGAATATTATCCAGAGGGAGAAAACATTCAGATGGTGAATCTGTTCTTCTGATGCTGAGAAATTATACGATGACTGTAGATTGTTAAAGAGCCTTTTTTGTCTTCTTTCTCATTTTTTTGGGTTGTGAATAATTAAACTGGAGTTGATCTAAATACAAATGCTCTGAGTCATAATTTACTAGAAATGTTTTTCATATAACAACATTTAGAAATGTAAAAGTTACTTTATCAACTCGCAAAGCAAAATATGATGATTCATGTAATATCAGAAAATATTTAATCATACAAGGGGAGTGTAGGCTAGATTTTTTGTTATTTTAAAGCAAATGTGTTGCTTTAATATTAATCAGATTGAGTTGAGACTGTTTCTAATCATATTATCCTCTGTGTTAAACAGACTGTGAGCTCCACTTTTACAAACACCCACACAACATGTGCTGCATCAACACTGCTGCCTCAAATACAGCTTCTCTGGTAAATGATCAAAACCATATTTCAGTGGAGTTACAGAGCTGGTCTTTACATTCAGTAAGAGTCACATTAGACGTCATGGAGGCAAAAATGTCAAACCAAAACGGCCATATCTTAACGAACAACATGAGCCTGTGCAGGTTTAAACAACCTCTCTGTCTGTGGACAGACGTGGACGGCTGCACAACAAGATACCTGTGCTTTCATCTGTGAGATATCAGGTTAGGTGACACCTCTCCTCTCCTGTCCCTCGGTCCTGTCCTCTCTCTCTCCTCACTCTGCAGCCTCTGGTAAAAACTCCACCGTGTCTCATCAGGCCGTCGCCAATTGTCGACCTTTCTCCAGCTCTGATGCTGTTGTCCTTTTCAAGTTTGATCAGCAGGATGTGGTTTTCAGAGCGAGGTCCTGTTAAGTCAGGAACCACATGTCAAATTAGAAATCAGTAAGTGTACAAGAAAAAAACTCAAATGTGCTTTTGACAACACAAACCACAGTAACTTAATAATCTTGTGGTCAGTTCATTACATTTGTTTCATTTTTTTGTTCAAATTTTTTGAAATATTTCTAAAAATTTGGATTCATATTACACATGACTGCAGCAAAATTAATTGATTAAATGTTCCCTGTTTTCAGTTAGATTTCCTCTCATTGATCATTATGTGTCACTCACTGTACAACACCACTCAACTGAGTGTCAGTGGTTTGGGTTCAGGGGTTATTGTTACTGACTGACATGTTTATTCTTCTCCAAATGTAATCATTAGTTTCATATCACTTCCAACAATTCACTGTTCATAACATATAAAACGGTTTTAACAATGCAGCTAAAGATTATTTTTATGATTGATTATCATCTTTTATAACTCAGTCAGTTGGTTCATAAAATGTCATAAAATGGTGACAAACGTCCAAGATGACATCTTCAGATTTCTTGTTTTCTTTCAGTTTATTATCACAGAACACTGAAGACACTGGAAACAGTTTTAGCATCTGAAATGACAAATAATCAATTATCAAAATAGTCACTGATTATTATTGTTATTACTTATTATTATTACACTTTTTTTTATATGAAGTCATGAACACAGTACTACATATTAAATTTAAGAGTAATGACAAGTCAGAATAAACAGTATCATTTAAGGAATAAAACTTAAAAAAGAGAGCTGCATAAATCTGTAAAGTTATAACAAGAAACTTAAATTAAGGTGAATTTTCCAGGACACAACAGTGACATGTGCGGAGCTTTCTGCTGCTTTGGTAAAGACTTCTACTGAAGATGGTTTTAATGTGAGATGTCATTCGTGAGACAAAGCCAGCGGCCCTGATGTTAAATACCAGACTACACACTGGAATAAGTCGCTGTAACATTTATATACTCTGTATAAATGTCCTTCTTCATAACAGTTTGATTTAGATGTTTTTAAGATCTCTGTGAGATGAGTGTTTGAAAAGAAAAGGTAGAGCTATCCGAGCTGTTTGAACACATTCTGACTGACGGTGTGTGAGTAAAAAAGTTTTAAGTCTTGTAAACATATTATTCCATTGTCACCATCTGAAGTGAATGTCCTCCCTCTGAGGAGAAATTTAAACTCTTTCCTAAACATCTCCTAAACTCAATTCAGATGCTTGTGTCTCCTGAGAAGAGCGGGCGACCTGGGTGATGTGTGTCCGCTGTGATGAGAAAGCTGATGCAGAGCGGAGAGGAGGAGGAGGAGGAGGAGGTGAAACTCTGCGGGGCTTTTGCCGTCTCTACGGCCCCGTAAACCAGAGGCGGAGGATGAAAGAAAACGAGAGCGGTGATGGTGATGGAGTAGAGCGCTGAGATGAGTCAGGAGAAGATTTATCACCTGTGACAGTAGCAGGAGGTGATGTCTCACTCTTTTTACATTAACAAGGCTCCACACACTGAGGCTGAAGCTTTACATCACGGCACGCCAGGTTACACACTTTAACTTTTCATTTCATTTGACTGCACTGAAAAAAACATGGCTGACATGAATATGGCCCACTGTCAAGTCCAGAGCAGAAATATAATATAATATAATATAATATAATATAATATAATATAATATAATATAATATAATATAATATAATATAATATAATATAATATAATATAATATAATTATTAAGTAATTATATATATATAATTTTAACTATTACCTTAATTACTGAGCCCATGCTAAACCCCAGACTGCACAAAATTAAAAGAATAACATTACAACTGAAAGAATATTTATTTATTTAGTCAACAACTGAAGACAAGTGAGAAAAAATATTTTTCAAATAATAATCATTTTAATTATTTTCTCCTCATTTCAGCATCATCAGATGAAGCTGTCAGCAGCCTGCTGCTCACAAACTCAGTGCAGCTGAACAGTGGTCAAACTCTGTGAGCATGCAGGCTGATTTATTCATCTCTAATTTATCAGGCTGATTTATTGGTTTGATTTATTTATCTCTGATTTATCAAGCTGGTTTATTTATCTCTGATTTATCAGGCTGATTTATTTATCTGGCTGATTTTTGGAGGAATCTGTGTCACTGGGCACTATGAAATATGGACTCCTGTGTTTAAGGATTTCACTCAGTGTAAACAACATACATTCATGTGAATGAAGAACTGAATGTTACAGACGGGATATGTTCTGTGTATCACTTGTTTCATATATTCATGGACATGAATCTGATGTTTACACTCAGAGTAAAATCCCCAACATGTATGATCCTGTCATACTGTGAAGCAAAAGCTCATTTATCCAACCTTTGGTGAGACTGTGTAACTCTAACAAACATAAAACATAAATGATACACACTCAGTTCAATACACTGAGGTTTACAAACGTTCATGGTCTGGTTTGTCAACTGGCTGATCGTGGCTAATCTTAGCTAATGTTAGCTAATGTTAGATGGATGCTAACTGCTAACTGCTGTCACTTCTGTTGGAGACAGTGTCGACTGCTCAGAAAAAAGTTAAAGCTACATCAGGTGAAATAAAAGAGGGAAACTGACTGATACTGACAGTCCATCTCTACATGACCTTCTCAGGTACAAACTACAGACGTGAATCACTGAATTGGCCATGCAGTCATTTTTATAGAACTACATGTTGGCTCTAATTGCAAATGTAAAAAACTTTTTTCTTTTTTTTTTATCAGTAGTATGTTCTGAATTGCTTTGGGACATCAGAAAATTATCCAGTCTGAATCCCACGTGATATTACAACACTTACACAGCAACCTGACCATGTCTCTGAAGGTTCTCAGTCCAGGTCAGGGTACTTCTAAGTCCTATACAAAGAGAGCTGGATTTCCTCTCATCCAGAAGGCTTCTTCAGTTTGAACTGAGTGGTCAACCTTGATCACATTGTTCATTTTAAGTTGGGTATGTCTAACTAAACTAAAATCCAATTATTGCACATCAAAAATCTTTGAGACGCCTACGCTGCAGAAATCGTTTATAATTCAGTTTATTTCTTTAGCTAAATGATTACCGCACATTTTTTACATTTGAGTCCATCATCGTGTCGCATTTCAAGCCTTGGCCTTCCCTGTCGAAGCGCCGAGGCTCGTGACTCACAAACATGTTGAAAACAGTGAATTTAGTCTCGAGTCACATCACCGTTCCCTTCACCTCTTCCTCCTACCTCTTCCTCCTTCCTCCCCTCTTATCATCAGTTCTTATTTTCCCCTCCCCTCTCTGCCTCTCTTTACCCAGCTCGCTTTGAAGGGAGGAAATCTGCAGTTTTGCACAACCAGCAGCAGCAGCAGGCCCGGGGATGAAGTGATACTCACTGTATGGAGAGAGAGAGAGAGAGAGAGAGAGAGTGAGAAGTTTTACACCTCTGCACCATTTCCTCTCACATCAGTTTGTTGTTGGCGTCTCTGTGTGATTTGTGTCGTCTGTTCTCCTGCTCTCTGTCTGTCTGTCTGTCTGTCTTCTCTCTCCACTCGTTGGCCATTGCTACTGTGATGGATTTCAGGACTGTTATGACCATCTCAGCCCTGTTTCTCATGACTGCTGGTAAGTGATTTTTTTTTTTCATATTCTAAATATTGAACAAGGTTTGGTTCAGTCTTAACCCACTGAGATATTGGGATATTCCAAGGCCTGAAACTGACGAGAAAAGTCAATCAGTGGAAAGAGTCAAACTTTAACGCAACACAAGAACACAGAAGATTATCTTCATATAACCAATACACAATAAATGAGACAGATATAAGGAATAGCACAGGTTAGTACAGGAGTGATGGACAGAAACAAGTCACTAAGTCCAGCAGAACAGTCCAACACGTCTTTCCTTTGGGTCAGAGTTCAGGCAGACAGGCTCATTGTCCTTTCACTTTCATTTAATCAATGTCATTAAATCGACAAGAAAGAATATCCCAGGGCTCATTGGAGATGAAGGTCGCCCCAGCATCACATCGCACCGTTGAACTGATAATTAGCATCAGTTAGCATCATGCTACCTTAGTTAACAATCTTCAAAAAACAGAGCTAAAGTTTAACTGATGAATCTTGAGGCCCTGAATCAATGGAGAAGAAACAAGAGAGAGGAGAACATGAGCAAATAAGCCCGTGGCAAGCAATAATCAGTAGATTAACACTGGACGGTCCTGTTAGCCTAGATTTTGATTGACACGTTAGCAGTCCAGAAACTACAAAAAAGAGCTGAGGTTTCAGTTGTGAGCTGTCCAGGACAATTAAATGACCTGAGGACCAGACAAAACTGTGGGTCCTGTACACAGACGGTCTCTGGTTTCTCTGTGGCTGTGTCTGAAACTGAGGGCCATGTGGTTCATAATGTTAAACTCGCCGATAAAACTGGATTGATAATGTTCCAGTGACAGTGTCTCGAAGGATGCTGTGTTTATCAGTTATTGGTTCACGGAAAGTAATATAAAATATATTGGCGATATAATAAGTGTATTTAAAATTAAAGTTCCTCTTCCACCCTCCAGAAAAGAAAATTAATTTTAAAAAATTAATTAGTTTAATAACTACAACCAATAATAATCCTCATCACCACCTGTGACCTATAAGCATGTGGTGCAACCAAAAGTCAGTGTACAAAAATCTTTAAACCGATTAGTTTTACTCACCCGCCTTTTGAAAGAAATTAGTCAGAAGCTGTTTTTCTGCAGTTTGTTGTTTGGTGGAAGTGTGGATTAAACCATTTTTAGCCTTTGTAAGGGGTGAGAGGTGTCAGAGAACCTACTATATGTTTTACCCAGGAGATCAGTCTTCAAAACTATTTATTCAGTCAAGTTGAATTTATTTACACCAAGAATACTTTCAGAAGAAAACAAGCATTTCATTCCAGGCTTTTCAAGGCTTTTCATGGGCCCCTCCCACTAGGTTCTGAGTACCAAGACTACTAAATAAATAAATGAATTGAAATTAAATTAAAAAGCAGTTGAATCTGTTTATAAGGCACCGAGTTCAGTAGCACTAAAGTACCAAACCTTGGTTTTTCAGGCAATTGAAACAGAAATATTCTGCAATGAGACGATATGAGATAATTTAGATTTTTCTAAGATAAATCCAAAAAGTTTGACCTTGTTCCAGCTGTGACGTTGAATCAAACTCGTGACCGTGGACGGAGACTTACGGCCTCCAATTACCCACAGAAATACACTTCCACACACACACGCTGTGTTTCTGGGATCAAATATCGCCAGTTGAAATGACACACACATACCGACAGGAATTGTAGAAGATAGACTTGTAGAATTGTTTTGGGCATGTGATGAAAGATCACTGATTACCACTGAGTAATATATGGTACAGACAGACTGAACACCTACACTTCGACTGAACTCAGGAAGTGACATGATTTGATGTTTGGATTTTAAAAACCACTTGACCTGCTTTGACTTTGAAGAGAAGATCTAATTTATTTATCCCACTCTATATCAACTTTAATCTTTAAACACATCTTTTTGTATCAATTTATACAGGTGTTATTAATCAAATGTATGAATTCAGTTTACTCGTGATTGTTCCTCAATGACACAATTTACAAGTAAAAGAAAAGCTCTGAAAACAAGCAATTTGAGATAGAATAAAATTAAATTTAAAAATGTGATAAAGTGAAAAGAGGCAAAAACCCAAAAACAATACTAGAGCAGAAATACAGTTAGAGCCTGTAGCCACAGTGTTGTGGATACGAGGTGAGCTGCCCCAGCCAGGAAGTAAATAGAGAAACCCAGCTTCCATCAAAGTACGTAAGAGCAGCCGCCGAGCTCCACTCATACCACCTCCAACCATTTTCATGTCTTCAGTCGTCACACAGACCCTGCAGACCTCAACAGATGCAGAGCTGCTGCGGTGGCAACAGCTCAGGGGTGCAGGATAATGTTGGGGTGCACAATGACAACAGACTGTGGTCTCACTTTACTGGAATCTGGTCTGGAGTGACTTTAGAGATAATTGCAGGGACCGGATTTGTCTAAGGTATATAGGATGGATGTTACTGACTATATGGAAATGCCCGCATATGAGCCATAACTGCAGGTTTTATAAAACATGACCGAATAACTTTTCAGCATGACAGAAAATATTTAAACTGTTTGACGAGTATCATTTTCATCAGCTTTTAATCAGCTACCTAGAAACCAGTTGTCACGGACAGCTCTACTTAATACGAAGAGCAGTAGAACTCGGGGTCACAGGGTTGACCTGCTGTGGATGATATTGTTGGTAATCTCTGGGTGAAAACAGAAAAGGCCACGGTTGATTTAACTGAGAGGTGTTTAGATTTTAGTAAAACCATGAAAAAACTCTCCTCCCTCTGTGTTCGCTTATAAGAGCTGGTCTACAGGTTTTAACACAAATGCAATTTTGAGACCAGAATTCGAACCGTAGTCTGATCAGCACGAACTCCGGCTCAGTCGCGCTTCTCCTCCATCAACACAAACACAATGTTCCTTTGGTGCCAGAAATTATGAACTGGTGCAGATACAAAAGACTTAGAGAAAAACGCATAAAACTAGTGCTGGTATTGTGTCTGTATGAATGATCCAGGCGGAGCAGAGACTGGCCGGGCGGCCGTGGAGGGATCTATATTTTCATTATTTTATAAATTACCTTATATAAGAAATAAATGCGTATATAATATTAAAAACTATAAATGAAATGTATTAATACTGTAGTGTAGTCAGCTGATTGTCCAACCATGTGTTTGTAGTTATACAATTAATCATATTTTACAGTGTATTCATAAAAGTCACTTCCTGACAGGGCTCATCCTGCTGCATGAGTACTTTTATTTTCATATTTAAGGTACATTTTGTTTATAATACTAGTGCACTAAATTTACAATTTTATTAAGATTTTGACGTGGTGGATGCAGGACTTTGTTGAACTGATGTTTTACAGGAGTAAAATATGCCGCCTTTTCATTTCCTGGTTTTAGATTCATTCTGCAGTAGTTGTGTTGTAAGATATGAACCCAACGCGAGCTGCATTAAAACATCTATAATTGTAAGATCTTCAACTCAAAACTCTGAACTTGCATTACGATATGGAGCTAATCTAGTCTTGTACTTGTTTGAAGAACAGATTGTGTATAATCTAACTTCTCAGAAAATACGTTTTATTTATCCAAACAGATATTTTTATATAAAAATATAATAAAATATAAATATAATAAGAATTCAAATCATGCACACAGGGTTTGCATTGAAATGTGAAGCATGCATTGATAGAAATAAGGTTTATGTACTAAACACATCAAACTGAATTGAAGTGAGCCTGCTGGATTTAGAGCTCAGACGAAGTGTAAAGGAGAAATCTTTTAGGAATCAGAGAGGTTAGATTAGAGTTATCAGCACTGTGCTGCTGTCAACTCAAACAAAACCCCAAACCCCTGTAGTTTGTAGAACTTTTTAAAACCTTAATTAAAACAGAAAGTGACAATGTTCACATTTATCCGGTGGTAGACTTCAGCCATGCAGACAGTTTCAGTTCTACCAGAGGCTTTGAAACTTGTGGCCACCAACACGGCGGCACTGAATAGAGGCTAGGATTGTGATGACTGATCTGAAAACTGACAGTGCTGACTCTTTAACTGAGAGGTAGTTTGGATAATCAGTACTTCACAGGAATCAGAACATTTGTTTAATATGTGTTGATTCTTTAATTTTAAAAATGCCACGGAATACATTTAAACAGATAAAAATGTTACAGCTGAATGAAAAATGGTGGAATCTGTGAACATATCATAAATACATATTTACATTCTACGAATACAAGACTCTTCTTAACCGAACACGTTGTAATGTGTCTTCTTCATTGTTCAAATTCTTCTTATTTTAATTATTTTTTGGCAGCGGAGCAAAAGTGTTGCTATTTTTTTTATATATTCACTTTTTAATTTTTATTTATTTATAGAACATTAAACACTGGAAAACTGGAAACACCAAACACTGTCACAATTACCGAATTATATATATATTTTCCTTTTATACTATATGTATTAAATTGTTTCACAGTCTATTCTTCATCTCATGTACTCTCTTGGTTACATTGCTTCCAATACAGTCTGATTATGTTAGAACTTCTGTCCAATCAGATTTAACCAAGTTAACAGAAATTGCCCGGGCCTCAGAGTCAACAGTGCAGGCCCCGCAACTTAAAATGAAAGGCAATGGAACCTGGCTCGCGGATCCTTTAACCAATCAGATTTTCGAGTTACAGGCCCGGCCTAGCAGGGCCTTCACAACGTCAGCATTTTCGCGTCATTTGATTGGATGGTCAGATACTGGCTGTGGGCTAGTAAACCGTATCTATAGCTACTGGCTAAGCTACATGTTACTATAGATTTTATAGCTGTTTTCTGTTGCAGAGGTTATCTGTGCGCCCCAGTTCTAAATAATAAGTCCTTTTCAATCGCTATGAGGCTAATGCTGAGGCTGGAGAAATGTCTGTTCGACAGACAATCAGCAGTTTCGGGTGAGTAAAAATGCATTTAACCTATATTGTTTACGTTTTGGACATTTATTAGTTGATATTGATGCTTCTCCTGGAGATAACGTGTGTCTCAGCTGTGGCTGCAGTGTTTGAAGACCTGTTGAATTGTGTTAATTGGGTTTTGAGGCAATAAAGTTTCAGTTATGGCATTTATTGTGCTACGCCTGTCTGTGCAGTTCTGTTGTCCGTTTCTATGTATTGGTTTCTATGTCATGGACATAAAACATTTCATTGATTAATTGATTAATTCTTTCTTAGATTAGTTCTGTCGTTTATTACTATTATACATGCTCGTCTGGGTTTGTGTCTGGATCCAATTTAAAATCTGAGACATACTATATTTTATACGGCCTGGAAACTAGGGGCCTGGGTTTGATCTGTTAGATCAGGTCCAGAGTGCAGGGGTCACATCACTGTGACCGCTGCCTTCAGGAACTGCCTTCTTGTGTGTAAAGTTTATGGTGATTATGGGAACACAAGCAAATAGTAACAGTGAGGCTCACTGATGTTTTTTTTTGGCTGTTTTTTTTGACAACAGTGTAGCTCTGTGGCTCAGAGAAATGCGGATAAATCAATGATCAATGATCTATATACCAGTGGAGTGGAAGCAGAGAGACTTTTGGCTTAGACCATAAAATAAAAACTACTGGAATATTTGAAGAATAGTACTTTTAGACTTAGACTTAGACAGATCTTTTATTGACATTCAGTACGCAGCAAGTGTATACAGAATGAAATTTCGTCATAATAGCCCCAGTTTTTCAGTTTCAGCAGTGCAAATGTATGTAAAAAATTTCTGCAAGCAGAATGGGAAATATATACACAGTAGTGATTTTAGTGTATGGCGCATTGGAACAGCAAGCAGTATAGATTTATGTTAAAATACGTGCAGATATGCGTCAGCAGTCCAGTGTGAGTCCAGCAGCACTGAGTATACAGACAGAAGTGAATTTTTAAGTGTTTAAAAGTCTGATGGCTTGGGGAACAAAGCTGTTGTTGAACCTGGTGGTCCTACATCAAATGCTGCAGAACCTCTTTCCAGAGGGCCAGCAGGGTAAACAGTCCATGATGGAGGTGGAGGAGGAGTCACTATGATCTTCCTGGCCTGAGACAATGGGTTGAAGGAAGTCTGTGTATATGACTGAATGATTCCCAGATTTTTTCAAGTTAAACTTCAGAACTTCTCAAGTCCTGCAGGATCTGAGCTCGGATGTTGCCGCTTGTACGCTTCCAGTCATCCAGGTCATGTTTATCTTAAGAGTTGAAACAGACAACTGGACTTCTTTTAGGTTTCTTCTCTAAAAAGATCATTTCGAGAGTATGGTTGGGGAGTCCCAGTTATTTAACCTGTTGGAGGTGGTCATGAGAGTCATTGACCCAATTCTTGTCAATTCTTTATGCTAATATTACAGCCTCATTACTTGTCAACCAGTGAACCCGCAGGTTTGGATCATCCATTAGATGTCCATTAGTGACACAGTGATGCTCATCTTCTTATGGAAGCAGTGTGTTGGATGTTGTTGTTTCACACTAACTGACATCTGTCTCCCAGAAGCAGACGAGCAACACTTCCGCCTATACAGCAGCGCAACTCCCTCTGCTGAGATGAATAACACCTGTCCCTGCCCCTGTGCTAGTCCAACCACTGCTGCCCAGCCCCAGCAGCTCTGCACCTGTCCTAAGCCTCCTCACTGTCCGGGTCACGGACAGTGATGTGAAGGAAGTCTGACACTCTATAATTCTCCACCTACCGACACCTGCTCACAACAGCAGCCTCATTGTCCTGAAGCTTCTGAAGAATGTGTGTCTGAGCATAAAGGTTGTAAAGCGAGATCCAGGCGCCATCAAGGAGACAGGAAGGTTAAGGCGACATCTCTGAGAGTGAGCAAAGCGTGGATGACCAATCAGGAGACACTGGTGGTCCAATACAGGTTGGTCCACTGTGTGTGTGTCACTGTTTGCCTACAGGTGTTTTATGAAATACTTTCATGTGTTTTGTAGTTGGACATTTTATACTCAGTATCAAATACACTGCAGTATTTAACCACTGAAGAAGGATTCAAACAAAACATATTTTCATCTACAGACACTAAACGCCCCAAACACATTCATGTTTTATATTGTCAAGCCAAGAACTTAGCCAATAAACACAAAGTTAAAAAAGTGAGTTAAATTCGACTGAAATCAGAAACTGTCTGATCCTAAGAATACGCTATTGACTAAGAATATGACCAGGCATTCAATGCAGCCACAGTACAAATGTGGTTCGTATTAGACAAGGTCTCATCATGGTGATAGCAGAGAGAGACAGGAATGGGCTCTTACCGAAGCACGAAAAAGAGTTTCGCTTACTGTTATGACTCAGCATTAGCTTGCATAAGCAGAAAATTTCTGCGAATTCTAGACACTTTCCATGTGAAGGTTGGGGAATTTTGGAAATACTAGATTAGAAACTAGAAATTTGGGGTAATTTGTACAAACTGTATCATATAGAAACCTAAATTGATCCTGTAGTTTTGTCAGAAATAGATACGCGCAACTAATACACATTCAATCAATCACATTTATGACTTTGATTTATTTGTGAGTAGAATCTTAACTCAACAAAAAAGCATGAATGTTGGAACAAAATAAACATATAAATATAAACATATAAACATGGTGTTAGGCTAGCTAGCATCTAGCATATTCGATTTAGCAGCTTGCTAAAGCTACTGCATAAAGACATGTAGATGTACTTTTCCTCCAGTTAAACTAGTCTCACCCTGAGCACCATGGTCCCAGACCACTTAGCCTCACCCCAGGCTGGCCTCCCATGGCCCAGATTGATTGATTTGATAGTTTTGAGATTGATGCTGTGATGTTCAGACACACACAGCCCATTCAACGACCATCGGTGTGTTCTGGACCACTGCAAACACAATTAAACAAACAGCAACATGGTTACTCATGATGATCTGTCCTCGCTTCTGATTTTAAACTGGTAAAACAGCAATGTCAAACGTAGAGAGGGCACACTGAACCATGGGAAGATTATATTAAGATAAGATAAGATAACTTTATTAGTCCCATAATGGGAAATTTATATTGTTGCAGCAGAATAAGTGATTGAAAAGATGAAAAAGACATAAATACTTATAAAGGCAAGAACACAAGTAGGGCCATGGCAAAAACAGTGACACTAAAATATAGTACACAAAACAAAAGGACATAACCACAAGAACACGGACATAGAGAGGAAAAAATTTAACATGTATTTTAGTTCAATCTAAAGGTCGTAGTTTAAAGATGCAGTGAGTCCTTGTATTATCTAAACACTAATTTCTTTTGGGTCTAACTCATAGACATGAGATTTAACTGATTCTGGGTAGATATTTCCAGACTTGAATCTGAGAACCTTTGTGTGTGTGTGTGTGTGTCCATCTGAAGTTGAGCCAGTTAAGCCAGTTGTCCCAGATGTGCGGGGACAGCTGCAGACCTACAAAGTGGTGACAGCTTTGCTCTGCTGTGTGCTGCTGGTCCTTTTACTGATCCGCTTCACCAGACCCACCGTCAAAGCTCTGCAGAAGAGATGTGAGTACACACACACTCACACACACACACACACACACACAATAGACAGATGTGTATATGCACACTTGCTTGCATGCAATCAGTACTTACTCTCATATTTTCAGATAAAGAGTTGCCAGATTAAAGATTATGTCTAAGAAAAACTCTTGTCTTAAATTCAGGCATTCTGTCGAACTGGCACAATAGAATAGAATAGAATAGAATAGAATAGAATGAGTGGTGTTTTTAATAAACCTGCAGAAAATAATGATACCTCATATTTTCATGGTGTATCTGGCTGATCTGGGTGTGAATCTAAAGGGTGAACATGGTGCTCATGACTGCTCATCATAATCACTGAGTGACTGAGTATCAGTTATGAGCAGCAGGAAAGTGACGTCTCTCTGTGAGAGGTTCACAATCACTTTAAATTCAGGTGGCTCAGAGGGACATTACACATTTAGTTTTTGTTTTACTCCGCCCACCTCAAAGTGAGTTTGTCTTGTGAAATAAAACAGACTCTGGTGAGTTTGTCAGAAAATGTCGTGTTCATGTAGGGAACCATCACTCAGAAAAAAAAGCTCTGGTGTGCCAGTTATTCTGTTGCTCTGGTTATTATCAGTATCAGGTCAAAGTGTACTATTTACATGTTGACTGTGTTGCTGGTTTTCAGTATCAGACAGGAGACAGAATCACTGGATCGGACCAACGCAGAGTCACAGTGGTGAGTCTCTCACACACACACACACACACACACACACACAGTCTTTAACCATGAGTGTGGTGATTTTAACTTTTTCTTTCATTTTACACTGTAGGCTGCTGTGTGTGAATATACAATATACATCTCTAAACACACAAGTTCCTTCATCACCATGAGCACACACACTGTAGTGTATTTTGACTCTCACACACACCATCTTGCTGCCCCAGATACTCACAACAGCACCAAATGAAGATTAATCTGCTGCTGAAAGTGATGTATTGTTTCTAAACACATCCATCTTCAGGAACTGAGAGTCAGAGACAGAGGAGGGAGGACAGTGCTGAGAGACAGACGACAGCTTTTTACAGTCGTTTTAACACTTTTCTCACTTGTTTTCAAATACACACATCAGTTAACTTTTGGTGCAAAATGAACCACAGCCTCCAAAACACTTCATCATTCACCCAGAAGTGACTCATGCTGCAATTACAATGACAAATGCTGTCACCCTGCAAAACTACTGAGGTACTCACTAACAACTTTAAGCATTGGAAATTGCATATATGAAGAGGTCCCCATAGGAGACAGACGTTTCCATACTACAATGGCGTTGTAATCTGAAAAAAAAAAGGAAAAAAGCTTGTTGTAGCTCTAATTAAAACTGCTAGTCTGTATTCTGTTAGACACAGTAGTGTACATATTGTACTGTAACTGTATTCATGCCTATATTTTACTACACTTTCGGCTAAAATCATTATTATTTGCAGCATATTTCAATCTGCAGTGCTCTTATGTAACTTCATTAGGTTCTGACCTGAAACTGTATCTTAATGTCTGTAAACTATCACCAGTCTATCACAGCCATTCACACCAACAGATAATTTAGAGTCACCAGTTAACCTGCATGTCTCTGGACTGTGGGAGGAAGCTGGAGAACCTGGAGAGAACCCACACAGACACAGGGAGAACATGTGAACTCCACACAGAAAAGCCCTGGGCTCAAACTGGGGTTCGAACCTGGAACCTTCTTGATAACAGCAGATGAATCATTTAATTGTCCTGTCTGTTTTTGTCTCTGTCTCAGTGTCTTACCATCGAGGGAAAACTGCGGTAAAAAACGATGGAGAGAAGAGACTGTCCTACCCTGGTAATACACACACACAGGGACAGTTATATACATATCTCTACATGCTAAATGAGGGCTCTTCTTTGTATAGCACTTTTATAGCACATGACCTTCTCTTCCTGTGTGTTGTCAAACCAGCTCTGGAGCGACTGGCGGTCAGTGACAGCAGAGAACCATCATCCAACAGGAACAGTGACTACAACTTCTGATGTGCAGCTTCCTCAACCATCATCATCACCATCATCATCACCATCATCATCATCATCATCATCACCACCATCGTCATCATCATCGTCATCATCATCATCCCCTATCGATATTTATCTTTGTGAAAGAACATCAGTTTTTTGATCAGTTATTTACCAGGATATTATTGATAAAAGTTCATATTAGAAATTCTGTTGTAAACCATCTGGACGATCTGCCCAGAAGTTAGCCGTGCTTCTTCTACATGAAAATGAAAAATGTTACGTTACATCACCCTGACTGAACCGTACAATATTTTGGGAAACACACGTATTTGCCATCATTGTACATTATGCTCATACATTATGGTTTTAGCAGCAGTTAGCATTGGAGCTACTTCTTAAATAGCAGCTTCTGGGTACAGCGACTGCTCACAGCTGTCCAGATGAGCTGCAACATACCGATCAGACAGCTGCGGGGTGCAGAAGTTATTTTTGCCAGGCTAACAGTTTCCCCCGCTCCCATTCTTTATGCTAAGATAGGCTCTGTACTGGAAAAACAGCAATAAAACTGAGAACAGCAAGAGATTAAATGTGAGATTATGACATTTGTTTTATAGTTTCTCTCGTCGACTGTGATTTGTGATTAATTTTGTGAACTTTCTATTTTCAGTAAAATGATCTGAGTTGTGTTTGACCTGATTTGTCGTCTTTGAAGTTGCTGAATGGAAAATTTTGGAGAAGACAGAGACAGAGGGAGGAGGAGGAGAAGAGAGTGAGAGACGAAGGTGGTTACTAAGTGCAGAGATGTGGTTTCCTCTGCCGTTGACACCAGCTTCCTGTTTGTGATATTTCTGTCGTAACCTGTATATCCTTCCCCCTCTCTCCCATTCTCCTCCTCTCTTTAACATCCTTGTTGTCCTCATATTTCTTTTAGTCCCTCCTTCATTTGTCCCTTTTGTGTGCCTCTGTTCTTTTCTTCCTCCTACCTTCTCTTGTCATCCAAGGCGTGGTCAGGACTGAGGCTGATTGTTCATTCATCTGTTCATCTCACAACTTTTCAGCTCTCACTGGATTGGAGGAAAACGCTGCATCAGATGGAAACGTCTGAAGAGAGAAAAGAGAGACTGACTCAGAGACTCTCCACACTGGGTCCACATCAGCTGTCAGAGCTGGTAGTCACTGCCTGTTCAGAGTCAGGTTCAAACTCATTTTCTTATCAGCTGTTTACTGCTGGGATTAATTAATAATATTAAAATTAAATGAAGATAACTGTGAAGTTGTCATTTGTGGCTTAAATAGCAGCTGATGAACCAGAGAAACATAGCCTGACTCTGCAGTTCAGGTTCAGTCTTGGCTCCCATCAGCCGTGTTTCCTGCAGCAGCAGAGGCTGTTTACAGATAAGAAGCTGCAAAAATGCCTCTGTGCCCTGCCTGCTCTGCAGAAAACAGACAGGTAGAGATGAGCTGGTGCATTTACAGCTAAAGAGCCAGATATTTCCCTCAGGAGGTGGTAGAGGCCAAAAACAGAGTCCATACTGAGTGTCTCAGAGCAGGACATCACTCTTAATTGTAGATTTGTTCCCACTTTAGGGCGATTTAGTAGAAACACTTGATGGTTGATTTTATGTGGCCCGTGGGAGCTTTCAAAGACCACGATTATTAATCATAATATGATTAATAAGCGGCATATGCCGCTTTACAGAAAGACAGTGAATGCATCTCGATTTTGTTACCTGTGCAATGAAAGCACCTAGCCACTGGATGGCAGTGTCTCAATCTCAGCTGTTTCCTGCAGCGGTTTTTAGTCACTGATGGAGTTGGGGGGGCGGAGGGATAAACAGTGTGAAAATGTCCCAAGAGAAAAAAAGTTAATGCAGAGGGAAGGCAGTTTATTGAGAGATGGAAAAGCCAATAAATGTTTGTGCTTAATGGAGACAAGCCGGTATGTCCTCTTTGCTACGAGGCAGCGGCGGTGTCCATGGAAACAATTTACGTCAGCACTTCTGCACCAAGCACGGAGCTAAGTATGCTAACGTTAGCCACCGAGAGAAGCAACAGAAGGTCAAAAAGCAAAAAATGATACGAAAGCCAGTCGCCCGAGCTTCAAAGTGTTTTTCAGAAGGTGTATTTTTGAAGCATTGTATGTGAGCAGCTGTGTCCTGACCAGAGACAGACAGAGTCCGGGAACTAGCGGAGTATCAGACTGAAGAAGCGCGCAGTTATCTGGCTTTTTCGTGAGCCGATGACAAAAGCACTGACAATACTGATACAGTGCATCTAGACATTTTTAAGAGGCATGGATACAGACTTGTCTGTCGATGAGGAGCTCTTGGATGTGGCCGCCATGCACGGGACGACAAGGGAGAGAAACATCTTCAGTGAGGTGGAGAAGTCTGTAAGTAACATGAAATTACCCTGGGAGAAATTGGTGGGGCTAATTACTGATGTCGAGCCTGCCATGTGTGGTGAGAGAACTAGCTTGGTTTGACTGGTGGAAGAGAAAATGCATAAAAGCAACTGCCATACACCCCTGATAAGGTACCTTTCAAAGCTAATTAATAATAAAGTTATTGAAACTAATAATAATTAAGTGCAGTGGCAATTATGTAATATGAGAGCATAGATACATTTATAAAGTCTCCTTGAGGTCAACCACAATGCTGATGTGGCCCGGGATGAAATTGAGTTTGACACTCCTGTCCTAAACAAAGTAAATCTGTTAGGGAGCTGCAGGAGAAAGATGTGCACACTGTGGAGGGAGGACAGATGTTTATTGATCACTATGAGGTTGATAAAATTAGAATAATTTTTTGATGGACCTTGTGTGGGATGCAAAGAGATCTCACGCTCTCCATGTCTAGTTTTGTGTAACCCAACAGCTACTGGGTAAATAAGAGAGAGCACAAAACTAGCGGAGAAAGAAGATGTCAAGTTAGTCAACAAGGATTTATGAGATACGAGATGAGGTATGATTGTGAAGGAGAGAACAATAAAGGGGCGCAGAGCATCATGGAAATGCGAATGGCTAAAATTAGCCTAATGCTAGCTGACACTTTCACTGTCACAGAATATACCACCACATCATTACAGAGGTTAGTTTCTCTCTGAGGGTGTTTCTGCCTGCTGGACCCAAACTGGAAGAAGGTTCTTCAGTAGTCTTTAGAGACTTATTGGGGCAGCCTGGTAATAATGAATGACAATAGTCCAGCCTGGAAGTAACAAATGCATGGACTAGTTTTTCTGTTTTTTTGAGACAGAAAATACACAGTTGGGAAAAGGCAGTCGTTGTGCTGCTTGTACATCTCAGGACAGAGAGACTGGCCCAGGCAAACCCCATAATAATGATGATAACAATTCCAGGTGTTCAAAGCTTGTATAGATTTACCCAAGAAGACTAGAAGCTGTAACTGCTGCCAAAGAGGCTCCTACAGAGTGCTGAATTAAGGGTCTGAATGCTAAGGAGAGATTCAGGATTTTGACTTTTTAATAAGTTACATAGACAATAGACAGAAGTGATATATATTGTACATTAAGTGTTGTGTTGATGAAGACAACTGTGCCAGCCACACACACACACACAGAGCTGATGTGTTGGCTGTATTTGTATTGTATCCTGTCCCTCAATACACCTGTGTGCAGACTACATTTCTCTCTCTCTCTGTCTCTCTCTCTCGTGTGTGTGTGTGTTCATGTATGTGTGTGTGGGTGTGTGTCCATCTGTTTAAGAGTGGGTGTATTTTGCCTCGTCCTCCCTGGTCAGATCACGGTATGAGATGATAATCTGGCCTCATTGCAAATGTCCCATCTACAGAAACAATAACAGATGACTGCAGATTACAGCTGCAGATTATCCAGTGGGGGATTGACACGGGGGAGACAGAAATGGAGGGAGAAAACAACAAGAAAGAGGGAAATATGAAAGAGTATGTGACATATTCAGGGAGGTGAGGACATGTCAAAAAGGGTTGAGTTATGAAGGACAGATAAACGACAGACAAACAGAAGAGGGAGCAGTCTGGGCGGCAGATAGATTAACTGGAGGAAACAGATGATTTCTCTATCACTGTCTGAAATAATGTGGTGGATTCAGAAGGGCTCATAAGGAATCTTAATGCTGATGAATATTGTCACATTGATTTCACAGATCAGAACGTGTGATTGACAGGTGATCTCCAGGCAGCACTTTACAAAAGACAGAAACCAGAATTCATGATTAGCCATGAGCTATCTGGCTCCTTCAAATCAAATACCAAAAAAATCAACAGCAGGATCTCCACATGACAGTCCACCACCAGCATTTCAGCCTCCCCTGCTCCGTCTGTGCCTCCCGTGCTTTGATAGAGCAGCCGGCTGACTTAGCTGCTCGCTGCAGCTAAAAATAATAAGGGAGTTTCTTGGGGATTACCAGTTTAACGGTCAGTGTTTTATGCAGCAGACGGCCACTAAGCAAATGAAATGATAACCTAAATTGGGCCTGCGCATGAACATTAAGCCCAAAGCAACAAAGTGAAGCTGTAAGCAAATGTTTGGCCCAACCAACTGAGCAACTGACTGAGGATCCAAAAATGAAGCTGACTAATCTCACAAAGATATAAGAGAAGATAAGTATGGATAGACTAAATATCAGTAAATTCTGCTTTTCTTATTTTATAAGTTGATGAAATCAAAAGTTACAGTATTTTAACATTTGAAGAAACACTTATTTTTAATGTCAGTTTGTAAGAGGGGATGGATTCATTTCTCTCTTCAAATATCAACTTTGCGCAGGTGGAGAGAATCTCACCCTCAGGGTGGAGCAACGACCACCAACGAGTCACACCTGGGCTCATGTGACCCTAACGACTCACATAACGACAGGGTGGGTTAACGACTCTCAAGAACACCTCCAACAGGTTAAATACCTGGGACTCCCCAACCATTTTTCAGACCTGAGGAAGCCTTTCAGATGAGAGGTGAAACGTCTTCAAGGAACCTCGAAGAAGTCCAGTTGCCTTCAACCTCAGCACCTAAGACGACCACGACCTGGATGACTGAGAACCAACACAGATAACTTGTAAGAATGAATTGCAGAAGCATCTAAAGTACCAGCTGAAGAATAAAACAATTGGTAGCAGAGTGTGAGCAGTAAGAGGCACTTATCAGTGACTTCTTCTGACTTCTGACTCTTCTGCCAAGTGAAAATGAAAACTCTTGGAACTGGAAATGGAAGTCTTTCGAAAAGCGGAGCCAATCACAGCTGAGATTGGGCGAGAGATGGGGTACACCCTGGACAGCATTTTACAATATCTAACAAGCTTCTTCAGTCAACTATACAACAGCAATTGCAATGCACAATAGTTACCTCTCTCTGATAAAGCAATGCTGCAACACTTTGTAGATGCATTATCTTCTAAGCAGCTGTCCTTGTCTTTGGTAAACTGTGAAACACCATAACAGCTGTGCAAGCAGGGCATCAGGGCTGTCCAGTAATACCCTC
>BRZM01002844.1:40688-107981 GCA_033238685.1 Lates japonicus | reverse complement strand
GGTTATAGTCAGAACGAAGCCTCAGCATCGCAGAAGCTGAGCCCGCCGCAGCTGGAACATGCAGCTTCAACAACATAAAACACCGGTCATCAGGCTCGCTAGTAAAAAGAACTGCAAAATCACTGAAAGATCACATGAGCCTTAATTTTAAATATTCTATCCACAACGACTCCTTTGCGGACTATTAGCAGTTCTGTATTTTGACCAGCATCCATGACTATGACTTTATTAACTGATTTTAACCAGCTTGCGGCCTGTTTCAGATAGCGCCGACAGCCCACAGTGGTACGCTTGTCATTTCGTCATCAGCCGGCGTCTCAGCTCAAGCCCGCTCAGACCGAGCGTCGCGATCAGCTGTACCACAGCAACAGAATGCGCTGTCGCGCACTGGCGAAAGCGCTGAGCACGACTTGCCTGCAGATCACTGCCCGTCTCCAGAGGCCGACACCGACAACCGACGCCCTCGCCCACCGCTCGCGCCCAGCCCGCCGGGTTCATCAGAGCTGCGGCCACCGAACAACGGTACACATACACATCCATTCACAAATACGTACATTTTCGAGCAGGCCTGCTTCGTTAGCCAGCGCTTTGAACCGCCTGTGGCACAGACAATGTTGCGCCGAGGTCCATACGACGAGCGCCGCCGGACGGTCGGTTATCTCGCGATCTGCCCAACAGCGACAGTTCATGACAACCAGGCGTGCCGCGTACAGGTGCCGGTAAAACATCACTGGCGCGACAACCGAGATTTGCGAACAAACAAGGTCGATCGTCATCGCGGTTCACAAAACGCAGCCTGAACTGAAAGGTCCACACACCATCATAAAAATACACGTGCAATCAGTGCCCACCGTAACCTCCTTCATATTATTTCGTGCCCCGCCGACCGCCATCATTTTCGTTACTGCAGTACCTACCGAGTGATTTGCCTTCAGTCAAACTGTTGAGCCGTTATTGTGCCCACGACGTCAAACAGCACGAAAGCACCACACCACGGGTCAACATTCTCAATATTATCCAGAATATCGTCTCAGTGTTGCGAGATGGTTATATGACGTTCCTAAAAAAAACACTGAAGCCATTTGTCTGTGTCGTAGTTCACTTGTTCACCGTTCCATTGCCGAACAAACCAGCACCGCCCGCGATTGCCAGACGAGCGACGCCCGACCGCGCCCGTCACATAAGAGAGGCCCGCGATCAGGCCTTCAGAACAGAAGCCCAGCTGGTCACCGGGGACCGCCTGCCCACCGTCAGCGAACCCTTCATCAGAAAAACAAGTTTCATGACCGATGACGCAGAACAGAACGAAAACGCCCACCAGGTCAATCGGTTTCGTCACGTCAAAGATGCACCGTCAGAACCCCATCCATAAGTTCTCAGCCTCTCACATCAACGTGAGGCGCATGCCCCCACCTTCACATCCGCCCTGTCTTGCCCTCATCTTTCCCTGTCTACCTCAGTCAGCACTCATCTGGTTCATAAACCCTCCACTGCACACGCATGCACCGACACCTGTTCTTCTCGGCCCACATTCCATAACGTCCTTCCACAACACGGTTACCCAGCTTGCATGAGTAATCGCGAATTGAAAACAATGATATATATTTGCCTTTTACGTCATTTAGATTAACTTCAAGGTGTCAATACTCACACCGTGAACGAGTGGCCTAGTGAGTTTAGATATAGTGAATATCTCCTTTTGTGATTTTTACCCCAGCCCTTGTTCTTTCATTGGTCATATTTCATCCTTTCGATATCTGGGTCCAGCTTTCCGTCCTCCTCCAGAACCTCACTGGCTGCAGCAGCCACCTGGGGAACAACATCACGGTCGTTCGCGAGTTGCCGACCCAGACGATGGCGACGGAGTCTCGCCCACCACGATGGCGGCGCGATAGTCTCCAGACACGCTGATACACGAAGATTTCATTACTGGCGGTCGACCCGCCATTTAGTGTTGTTAACGACCATTTTCATCATTCACCAGCCCTCTCAATCATCAACACAGAACGGTTCATCGCCCACATGGACGAGTTCACTCATTGCAGAGCCGACGCTCACCAAAGAACTTGTTAACCTGCGTTTCATGTTTAGTGGCGACACAGTGTATTGAACGCCGATATGGTTGAAAATCTCAGTCCGTACCCTCTGGGCACATCGCCTCAGTATCTGCTCAAACCACATCTGTTGAATGGCGTCATTACATCATCTACAGCCTCAGAGCTCCTGCGAGCTCCAGCACGGCGAGCGGCAGCCCGACCCGCCTCCCGCATCTCACTCACGGGATCGACACGCCCCTGCGTCTGAGTCCCGGGCCGCGCACGCAGCCCGACACCGAACAACCGTCGACGGCGGCGCGTTATTTTGTGCAGGCGCACGTGCAGTCTCCCGTCGCCTGAGCCTGACAGCGACGACAAACTGGCAGAGCATCACTTCAGGTTACATACCCGCAGCAGCCTGCTCATCTCATTTCAACAGTGGTTTTCATCATCGTCCGCACAGTGTCCCGTCCAAAACATCATGGCACAGGCCTGGAGGTCATAATGATACCATTACCCGCCTGCCGAGTCAACAGCAGCTTCGTTTCACTCAACTGCGCTCTTGAATGCCTCAGATCAGCGATGGTTACTGCTTCGACCGGTTTATATATCATCGGGGAAGTTTTATCAATGCTGTCTTCAGCCACAGAAAGTTTACATAAACAACGAATCTTCAAAGAAAGCCAGCATTAGTTCGCTCAGGTGAACGACGTTTTCCGCACACAACAGGTCATTATTTAGTTGTTAGTCGAAGGCAGGATTTGAACATATAATATATATCTTCTTAAACTCATATCGTCTAGTGTTTGAGCGGACAGCTTCCAACAGCACGCTGAATCGCGCGTTTCGATACAAGCCTCGTCCTTCCCTTGCTTGCTTCCAGCCAACATTATCTCTCGTTCCTTTCTTCGTTCATCTGCACCAGTCCGGTAACGGCTCATTCATTCCCCAGCAGAACAATGAGCGGCTCAGCTCAACAGCCCCGCCGTTAGCCAAAATATGCTCGATCACCAAGAGATCGAAGGAAACGCACGGCGGCGTGTGCGCTCGCAATTAATCTGGTGTTTAAGCCTGTTGCGGTGAGGCGCTGAGCGAGCGTGACACTGCAATCAGTTTACGTTCGTTGCCGGTTTATTGGCGGGCGGTGCCACGGAGTGATGAGTTAGATAGACAGGTGTTACAGCATAGCGCCCGGCCGCCCTCCACACCGTTGTCCTTCGCGACTGCGGTCGCTCCGCGACGACTGTAGATTCAGCCAGCGTGTGAAAGAATCAACAACGAAGACACGTTGCGTTAACAGAACAGACGGTCGACAGGTGACCAAATCAGATCGACACCTGATATACTCCCCGCTTTTCACTTAACAAGGCGTAATATCACCCTCCCTCACAGGTAATCAGCGCCGCTCAACGATCGATCACCCGCTCACCGATAGTTGCGTTCATTTGTCAGGCCGTCCCCGATTGTCAATGCCGAAACCGACCGTTGCATTTAATATTCCTTCTTTCTCAATCGCCACCGAGTAGATCGGTAAAATCGCATGCGAGAGCAGTTGCCAGTAGCAACGTGGCCGCAGGGATGTACCGAGAATAAAGCTCAGATTATCTGCCGTCGTTATCAGCGATTTGCTCGCAGTATACGATCATTGGTGCCGGTATGTTTATTACTCTCGCAAAGAGCAGGCTCGCCCTTGAAGTTTTGACACTCGTTTACAAGCTCACAGTAACGGGTCTTTAATGGACAGAAATCAAAGCCGTTATTTGATCGCCTGGTCTATGTAACAATTACTAAGGCACCTGTTCCGGAGCTTTTACGATTTAATCAGACGATTTTTAACGCATCATTTCAGCCTGCGAAAATAACAAAACAAAGCCTTCAGGAGCCCGTTTGTTTCTTGTACTTGATCAACGAACGAAAAACCCCAGCAGCCAGATTGCCGAGTCGCAGTAGCAGAGCTCACAGTTGAGCAGTTGAACCACGAGTTCACTCAACACCAGCTCACGTAGCAGTGTTGGCGAATCGACTGGTTGCGGGGAAGGTCACCGGCGCGTTACCCATCCGCGCCATTTACACCACAGACGTCAAACAGCCTGTCTCAAATTATGTGTTGGTTTCACGCTGCTGTGTTATCGTGTCAAATGGTTTCAGAAGGCGGAATAACTTTAGGGATCTTACGGTACTCGGCGGTAACGGATGTCGGCAGTGGTTTCACCTCGGTGCTCGTGGCTCAATGCCGATCAACCACAAAGATCCCCGAAGACGGTTTTCCCCAGCCTCGGCCTCTCTTCGAAGTTTGGCAATGAAACAGAAACCAGGCCGGTTATTTTGCGCGAATGGTGCCGCTGAAGAGTCATTTTCGTGTCGATTTCGGAAAACAGCGTACCGGCGCCATCCACGACTTCGACGATGCTCATTTGCCGAAAACAGCCACAGAAAACATATTCGCTCAAAACATCATCGAATGGTCCGTTCCGCCAGCTTTGACCCGGACCTGAATGATTAAGAGATATATTCAAGAACACAGGATTTCACGAATCATCTGGCGAGCAGCCGAAAGTCCGTATATTTCAAAAAAAAAAGAACAGTTATTCTTCGAAACTGAAGAGTATTGACCCGACTCGCCTTTCGGGACGAAAAGTCAACGCCCAGACGCCGTCTCCATTGGCGTGAACTGGTCAGACCGGACCAGACCACCCGAAATTTCCTCACTGGCAGGCGACTAGTAGCGATTACTTGGTGTGTCAAGCAGACTGCGTGAGACTGGCCTCAGAAAGTGCTCAGAAAGAGAGGTGAGAAAGAAGAAGAAAGAAGAGAACGTGACGCGCCCAGAAAAACGATTCGCTTTTATCGTCGTCTTTGCATCATTTCGTCATGGTTCCGGCGTTCTCGAATAAAGAGCCCCGACAAGATGCCAAGAGCTGAACAGCCGAAATATTCCGGCTTTCCCTTCTTTCTTCGGAGCAACATTTACAACATATTTCAGCAGCAACATCAGTGTGCGCACATGCCTTGTTCCATTATTGCCGTAGCGGGTCAACAGCACAGTGAACAACAGTACGATGAGCAGCGACACTGCGATGTCGATTTTTCTTCCTCACATGAAAATCGCTCAGCTCAGTAAACACTGCACAGCACCGACCTTCACCGAACACAATGAATGCAGCAATATTTACGATCAACGCAAAACAGTTTCTTTTCTTTAACGAGTCTGCTGAAAGCGGTTCAAACACATTCACTATAAGTCGCATCAGCGTTCATATAACAGATTTTTAACCCTGCTCGTTAAAGAATTGCCTCTGATGTTGCTTCGCCCATGCACAATATTCGCGTGAGTGCGTGTGTACAGAAACCGCACGATTAACCCCGTCGTTTTCTCTGGGACACACAGCCACCTGAAAGTAGACTATGTTCTATTAAGAAAAATATTGGTCGCTTGAAACACTGCAGGCTCAGGATTATGAGTTTCATGAGTAATATATATATATATATATATACATATATATATATATATATATACATATATATATACACACAGCACATAGCAGTCCCAGCTGACTGAACATTAATAAAGCTTCTTCGAGTCTTCGTGTTGCTTCACACCGATAGCTCAACACATCGCCGCCATTTTCCACACCACACAAGACACAGGATGGCTTAACAGCTCTCACCGGAAACCCTGTCCGCAGTGCCAGTAGACAGTCGTCTGGAGGTCTCAAGGATGGAACCATGCCACACCACAACCTAACTTAGAGAGAAAGAGCAAATTTCCAGTGAAAACTGTTAAAACTGCGAACTATGTGTCTTGTGTAGTGTGGAAGAAGTAGCAGCAGTAAGTATTAGACATATCAGTGTGTGTAAACATATTGAGACCAGAGAAGCTGTTAATGACAATTAATTCAAGGATATATATATGTATATATATATATATATATATATATATATATATATATATATATATATATATACTTATACTTTCTTTCATAGGGCTCCTTAATCATTTTCAGATTCCCTGCAGATGACAAGCGCTAATGTTTTCTGTGGTTGTGAAATTCTACTTTCAGGTTAACTAGTGTAGTCACACTGGAAACTTGTGGGAGTTAATCATGCAGACATGTACACACACACACACACTCACACACAGTGTTAAGTATAGGCAAGCAATAAGTAAGAGAGCAATTCTTTAACAATTAACTAAGGAGTTTAAAAATCCTGTTACTATGAACGCTGATGCGACTTATAAAAAAAATAGATGTGACAGTTGCTCATGGTTTCAGTTAAAAAGAAAAAACTGTTTTGCGTTAGTCATAGAGAATATTACTGCATTCATTTGTGATTCAGGGTGGAAGTTAAAAGTCAAGTGCTGTGCAGGTGTTTACTAATTTATGACGATTTTCATGTAGGAAGAAAAAAAAAAAAAAGATCAACATCACGGTGAAAATGCTTCCTCAAATATTTACTGTTGTTCCACTGTATGCTGTTGTTACGCTACAGCTTAATATGGAACAAAGTGTGCACACACTGATGTTGCCACTTTAAATTATGTTGTAAATGTTACTCCGAAGAAGAAAAAGAAGAAGGAGAAAAAGGGTAGATTAAGGTCTTCAGCTGTTTGTCTTATCTTATGTCCAGGGGCCTCTTTGTCTTCAGGGGCATTCGGACCATGGCAGGAAGTGATGCAAAGACGGTGATAAAACTGGTCATTTTTTCTGTTGCGTCACGTTTCTCTTTCTTTCTTCTTCTCTTTCTCTTTCTCTCTCTTTTCCTGACACTTTCTAGAGAGCCATTCCTCACGAATCTGCCAGCACAGAAATGAGTCCTTTACACCAAATCACTACCAGGTTCCACTTTTACAGCAGAGTAAATTTCAGAGTGAATCTGAAAATGTCAAATCTGATGGATTTCATAATGGGGCAACGTTAGTGGCATCTGACGTTGACTTTTTCCTCAGTCAGAAAGAGTGTGCCAGGTCAGATATGGTCCAATACTCTTTAGTTTCAGAAAGAATGGCTGTTCTTTTTTTTTTTTTTATAAATATACAGACTTTTAATTACTCATACTGGATAGTTTGTTAAGAATCCCTGTATTTCTTGAATATATCTCTTAGTCATTCAGGTCCAGGTCAAGTGCTATACGAACGGAACTGGACTCATTTCGGATGAGAGGTGAAACTTTGAGCAAAAGATGTGTTTCTGTGAAAACTGTTTTCAGCTAAATGCAAACATCTGTCAAGTGTGATGAAAGCCTTATTTTTGTTTCAGAAATCGACACAAAAAATGTTGTAATACTGTAACTTTTATTTGCTAGAAATGGCAAGCTTGGGTTTCTGAACTGTTGCAAACTGAAAGAAGAAGAAGAAAACAGGAAGCTGAGGGAAACCATCCTTCAAAAAAGGATCTTTGTGGTTGATTAGCCCATTGACCACAGCACCAGGTGGTACTACTTGACATCATTTACACAGAATACCGTAGATCCTCAGATTTATTTCCCTCCTTCTGGGAAACCATTTATTTTTGATGCTTACAGCAGCATGGGAAAATTAACTTACATAGATTTGAGACAGGTAGATACTTGACAGTGTATTCTGTGAAAAGGATTATGTAAATGTTTTAGTTAAGATTCAACACTCAGGTCTTGGATGTTGAGTTTCCCCACAATAGTCCAGTTCATGCTTACTGCTGCATTAGTGCTGAAATTGTTGTTGAATCAGTTTCAGTGGTTCCAGCTTCTCAACTGTGAAACTCTGCTACTGCGACTCAGCTACTAATCTAGCTACTTTTGAGTTTTTCGTTCGTTGGTCAAAAATTTTAAGAAATAAACTTGGGCTCTGAGAAACTGTAATGGACATTTTTGACTATTTTCTGAGGCTATTTTAAATGATACATTTAAAAAAAATCATCTGATTAAATCAATAAAAACTCCAGAACCAAAAGGTTGCCTTAAAGATAGGTATTACACATGTGACCAAGGGCGGTCAAATGTAAACTTTGGGAACTGCATCCATGTGGCTTTACATTTAAAACTGATGAACCCGTTCCACTTATGAGAAGCATAAACAGTGTTAATAAACTAAAGGGCAGGCCTATGCTTTTGCAGGAAGTGTCACTTGCCTACCAACACCTGTGTCTGTGCCACTGCAAACCAAAATCATACAATATGCTGCAAAACAGCAGATGTCCTGAGCTTTTTATTGTATTTAATCCCTACAGCCCCACAGGACACTGCAACACAACTGCTCCTCACAACCTGCAGTTTGCGATCTACTCGAGCAGGTTTAAGCTGTTTAAGGTGAGAGGAAACTGCAAGGAAGAGAAGGAGGAATAAGCTAAATACAACAGTCAGGCAGCATTGAGTATGTCAGGACTGAGCTGAGCTTAAATAGACACAACTATCAAGGAGCTGACCAGGTGTCAGTCATTAGGTAACGACTGATTACCTGTAGGGAGGAGTTACGTGTCCCATACATTTAAGTGAAAAAACAGGGGGTATATACCAGAGTTAATCAGTCTCAGTTTGGTCCACCTGTGTTCAATCTCTATTCTGTGTGCCTGGCATGTCTTTGTTGTTGTTGGTTCTTTCACACGCTGCAAACAGAATCCTACAATTATTCACTTGGAGCTGACCACAGGTGCTCTGTCTTGTTGCTTAGATAAGGGACAACGTGTTATTGTTTTTTCGGAGAGATAAAATGTGACAGCCAGGCTGTAATGTGCGACTGCTCTGTCTCTGCCAACACATATCCTATCCTAACTCCGTCCTCCAAACGAAACACACACCCGCCAGCCTGGAAACTTCCTCAGCTGATAATGAGGCGATAAAACGTTGGTTGGACCTGCAAACATGCTGCTCATGTTTTCAAGCTTCACACACAAGCAGGCCCAAAATACACAGATTAGACACGAGCACACACACACCTTGTTGATCTTACTGTTTCCCTTCCAGTCACCTCTTAATTTCATCCGAGAGCGTACTTGTTTTTCTTCGCTGCATATTGTAACTTGCAGCAGAACAATGTTGGAGCTGAGCGGCTCATTGTTTCTGCTGGGAGGACCTGGTGGAGGTGGATAAGCCAAAATAACAGTTCAGGAACATTCTGGACTAAAGACAGATGGAACAAAAGAAAGAACAGAGATAATGTGCTGGAAAGAAGGAAGAAAACAAAAGCAAAGGACAAGAAGGACGGGAAGCGGCGTATCAAGAAACGCTTGATTTGTCTTGATGCTGTTGTTTGAAGCTGTCCATGTTCAAACACCTATCTGACTTTGATATAGAGTTTTAAGAAGATATATATTATATATATTCAAATCCTGCCTTCAGCTGTAAACTAAATGTGTATATTTGTGTGCAGAAGAATTTGTCATTCACACCTGAGGCTTGGAATAAATGCCACTGAAACTCTTTAAGATTCATTGTTTATATAAACTCTAATAAAGCAAGACAAAAATACATTAATACAAACTTTCCCAATGATATATAACAACCAGTCAAACAGTATACATCCTTCTGAGTCTGAAATATTTACACAAGCTTACATTCAAAAAGTTTGCTCTGTAGTTAGGTAAAGCAAATACTGTGTAGCTCAGCTGTGTTTATCTTAAAACTGATATCTTAAAATATTAACACATTATATCCATTGTAAAATGACCTCAAACATAACTATTTCCTGTCTTTTTGGACAGGATTTTTCTTCTGAACAGTAGTAAAACAATCACACCACACTGGCAAAAATGTGAAGATGTAAACAGAGGAAATAGCTTTTCTCATACAAATCCAAACAGTGTATATATAACCTAAGTAGTGCTCTACTTAACAATTTGTCATCACTTGTCAAACTCCAAAATAAAACTAAGAGAGTTTATACACACGTGCGCACACACACAATGCTACTAAAATGCTGCTGCATGCCGGTCGGTGAGTTTGTTCCAGCAGTGTCAGAGCACCTGCTGCGTCTCACAGCCCAGGACCTCCAGACGCAGGGCGATGTCATTGATCCAGCCCCGTGGGTGGATGCGGAGGTAGCGGCCAAACAGAGGTGGGTCGAACACCGTGACGGCTTCCTCGTCTGGGTCGTTGTTTCCCATAAAGATCTGAGGGGAGGAGCAGGGGGTTTAGTAGATGAAGAATTGTAATGAACTGACACTAGAGTTCAACAGATGTGGATTTTGGAAGGCAAGATACTGAGGGCTGATTATTTGCCCAGAGGTTTTATTAGTTTTGGGGATTTTCAAGCTTCATGTCAGCGTTCAGTACACTGTGTGCCACTAAAACATAAAAACACGAGTTAATAGGATTCTTTTGGTGGGCTGTCAGCTCCACAATAGAGTGACTCATCCATAGTAAGGCAAACTGAGAGACAGATGAACCATTCTGTGTTAATGATTAAGGAAGGAATAAGTGAAATGAGTAAAGAAAATGTTGGTCATTGCTCTTTTCATGTAGCAGGAATTCTGACCATATTAGCTAAGAAATGCTCATGTATCCAACGTGTCTACCTGTTCTCTCTGGGAGTTCTTCTCTAACACGCTGCTCCAGGAGTGTCCATCGTGACTGATGGTGACCGAGAACTCCGTCACCATCATCTGGGTCAACAGCCATCGAGCTCCTTGGGTTATGACCCCCGTGATGCGTTTGATTTTCCCCAAGTCAACCTGCAGCCACTCGTGGGGGTTGTTGTTCTGGAGGGAAGGGGACAGAGGAAACAAGTTTTAGATCAGAAAGTTAAATATGATAATAAAAGAACAAAGACAGAACAAAAAGTCTAAAAAGAGTCTTCACTATATCTAAACTCACTAAATCATTTTACACCTCATTCACGAGTGCTGAAGTCTGTTACAGTTTTATCAAGTTGAAATCCTAAATGATAAAAACTAAATATATATATTCATTTGTTTTTTCCAATTCACTGATTTGCTACTCATTGCAGAAACTCCTGGGCCAACCACAGCATCGTGTGTGATATTATGTGCAGAAGGACGTTATAAAATAATATGACCAAGAAAAACAAATGTCAAGTGCATGCATTAAATACAATGAAGGGAATTTTATGAAACAGATAAATACCAGCTTCTGAACAAAGTAGGTAAAGGAAAAAAACAAAAAACAAAAAACAAAAAACAGATGTAGAGAGCCAAAGGGAACATCACACCACTTCCCCTCCCACATTATTGTAAGAAAACTAGGAAACTTATAAATTAGGAGTTTCTGGCAGTGCATCTTTTTGGCATGATGTGATGTGGCAAAACCAGATGACCTGTTAGTGTGGGCATTTTTTTCCATTCTGATTCTTGCATCCATCAGTCATGAAAAACTTTATTTTTCTGATAAGGAGAGGGTTGCTTGGCTACGGTAAAAGCAACAAACAGTCCCCAGTGTGAGGAAAGCCAAGCACAAATTTCCTATTTATAATCTTAAAAGCCTGTCAAAAAGTCAAACCTCTCATATTTATATAAACAAGGAAACATAAATCAAGGCTGTCCCATTATAATCTGTATCCTGGAGCACATTTACAAGAAGTGCTTTGTTCCTGTTCAGACTAATGTTAAGAACAGTGACAAAACTGACTGGAGCTACGGCTAAAGGATAAATGCTCCTAAACCTCCAAGTTATGTTTTTTTTTTTTTTTTTAAAAGACATCATATAAAGCCATCTCTTCAGACTTTTACAGCCTTTTTAGGACATTATTCTGGATAATAGTTAGCCCAAAGTGTTTGACCCCTGTCCATGAATTGTAAGTGCTTCGTACTGTTTGGCGTGTGACTTTTAATAACAGCTCAACAGTTTGACAGAAGGACAAATCACACCTCGAAAGTTCATTGCTGCGAAGTGTGAAAATGATAAGCTCGAGTCGAGAAGAGAGTAGGGCAAAATAATAATATAAGTATAGAAGGAGAGTTGCAGTTAAGACTTTGAAGGAATTTAACACATTAAGTATATTTTATAATTAGTGTATGAGTTCTTCAGTTCAAAAATACGTTTTGTGAGGCCACAGTGACGTTGACCTTTGACTTTTGACCACCAAAATCTGTTCAGTTTATCCTTGAGTCCAAGTGAATGTTTTTACCAACTCTAGTACACACTTTATTAGCTACACCTAATAAAGTTGTACCTCATGAACTGTCCTTTATTAGGCAAGATCATGGATGTGTAGCCGACAAATCTGCAGCAACTGAGCAACACATCATGTCAATATGGACCAAAATCCCTGAGGATGTTTCCAGCACCTTGTTGAATCTATGCCACGAAGAATTAAGGCAGTTCCAAAAGCAGCAGAGTACCTAACAAAGTGACCTGTAAGTGTACATGTGTTTGTGAATGGATGTGTATATGTGTGTATGTTCACCATTGGCCTCCAGGCGTTGGCCGCCTGGAGCCGGGCGAGGCTGGGGCGCCAGGTACGAAACAGAGATGATTGAAATGACGAGGCGTCGAAGTTGCTGTCATTAATCAGCCCCCTCTGGAGACCAAGAGGACACACACACACACACACACACACACACACACACACACACACAGATATACACACTATGTGGAATACTACTCACTACTCTGGACTTGCTCCTTCACTTCTTGTTTACATCAAATTTGGCATGAGGCTGCAGGGCTTCTTGTTCCACACATATTTTGGTTGAGAGGCTCCATATATAAAACACCACTCTTACTATTTTTAGTATGGCTCAGACAATAAATGCAGGTGTTTTGTTTCTAAAGCACCTGAAACCTTGGTTTCTCATTTTAAATTCACTAATAAATGGAAGAGCATCTTTAGCTTTAATAATGTATTGTATATGCGAGTGAAACAGAATATATTTATATATGATTACAAAAATCTTATTGTCATCCTTTGATTGGATTGCTTAGAAGTGGGTGTGGCTTAGGAAACAGTGCGCAACAGCTGGCCTCTACCCACACCTCCAATATTTGATAACTGACATCCAGACATGTGCAACAAAGCTGCAAACATAGATACATTTATACAATAGAGGGTTAACTGAAGATCATTTGAGCCTTTAGCAGCCAGAGTTAATCAAATCAAGTCAGTATTTTACAAAGTTACAGTTCTTTTTAGTACATAATTCTCCAAAGAACTCAAAGAGGGAATTTTGTACAAAAAAGTCTCTAACTTTGGAAGATTCCCAGTTGATTTGTCTAACTTCTTGTCTAACAAGAACTGTGTGTTTTTTTTATTTATATTAAAAGTTATACACTCAAAAACTCAGTTAATCTGCTTCATAAGTTATGTAGGTGTGGTTTGAACAGATTTGATTGATTTCAGCCAACAATTTCTAATTTCCCCGTTCTATTGGTGTAAGGCCATGCCTGACTTCACATTTTTTCCAACTGATTCCCGCCCATTTCAAACCACAGATAAGAGCACAAACAAAAACACAAATAAATAAATCTCTCAGTCTAAATAACATGATGTGTTCTGACTTTGGTAGGAAATAATGTGCTCATGAAGGACTCCATCACTCACAGCGAGAAGCTGACTGAGAAAATATGTTTTCAGGGTCTTTAAGTTGAGTAATCAAACTGTTTTCGCACAAAACCACCTTTGTCAAAGGGTTGAAAACATCTCAACAGACCCATGCTGTTTTTGCAACTGTTTATCTTTAATATGATAGTAGAGAGAAAAAAAGAGACAAAAACATCCTCATTCTTGAAGCTTTGTAAGGAGTAGAAACACGATCATTCAGAGCTGGATTGGTAAGTCACACTGTTGTTGTTCTCTAACCCATCCACGTACTGCAGAATGCCTCAGAGTAATTTGGAGCCAAGGGCAGTCACAGCTGAATTCTCATTGTGATACATTGAAATACAAAATGGGTGCAAAAAGAACTTATCAAGAGTCTGGTGATATTTATGGGTTTCAGGCCTTGAGACCAAAGCATAGCAGAGAATTTTTTAAAGCTACATGAATTGTGACTTTTTGGTCAATGCATTATTAATCTGCTTAAATAATTCTGATCCCTTGAAAAGAGGGTCCGTGAGCAAATTTCAGTTTGATTCATGGAAATTCTGTCGAGGCTCAATGAGTCATCTGATATCAGCGAAAATCCCTTTTACTTAAAATTGGCAATCCTAAACTTTAACCTCACAGCTGTGGGGCATTTATGGTGGTGGCAAGGGGTTGGGGTAAACTTACCCTTCACTACCAGGTCTTTCCCTTTTTAGTTTGAGATCTTTTTTTGTGATTTACCCTTCGAAGCTGAAATGGTTAGTAGGTCGCTAGATTTATCAATCAACAGAGAACTGATCTGCAACTACTTTGATAATCAGTTATTTGTTTAAGAAGCCAGCAATCACCAATATCTGTCAGTTTGCTGCTTTTCTTTATCGTAGTTGATTGAAAATTGAAATGCCTTTAGTGTTTTGCAGCATTGGTCAACCAAAACCAGTTGTCGATGTGACCTTATCCTTTTAGGAAACTGTGAATTTCTCACTATTAATGTCATTTTCTAGATCAAAATTAATTGACTAATTGAGAAAATAACTGGAAGATTAACTGATAATGATAACAATGGGTCGCTGCTGCCCTACATATAACGTCTATATAATGTGTTGTATGTACAGAGCATGTTGTCTGTCATTATTAAATTAATCTATTTTAATAATCGAAATGCATTTTAACCTTGTATTGTGGCTCAACATTTGCTGTTTTAATTCATTTTAATTCGCTCCGTTAATGAATTGACTCGACAACAAAAATGGAATCCATTTAAAGACTGTGGATCTCGGCCCAGAAAACATAAACATGATTTACTGTGCTCAGTCTTGATAAGATTCTTTACCACCACTACTATCTACAGTAACAGTTTGTGTGCTCATGCTCACAGCAATTGTGTCATCTCACAATGGAAATGTAAAGAGGGGACCTATGGCTCAAATTCTTGCAGGGCAGCTTGTACAACTGGTTCTGCTCTCTCTGTGATTTTATGCTCTTTAAAAAATGATTGTTTGTCTCGCCACTTTCTGCAATTTGGTTTAATTTTTCCCAGCTGTGAGTAGCTCCTCCATTTCATTTGTGCTTTGCATTGTGGGATAGTAGTGTCCATCAACAGCACACTCGAATACAAGTGACTTTAGTATGCATACTGTTATCTTTGAGTATGCTTAATTTCAGCACTTTTCCAGTGTGAATGCACTGCATACTGAAAACCTGTTACAATTAGTGTGTGGTATGGAATAGAAAAGCAGCATGTGTCTGGGTTTTTACTGCTGGATTTCAGCACCATGGACAGAGCTGTCTGGGTGTTGCTGTCCCTGCTGAAGCTCTGGGTCCTGAAGGGTAAATTCATGTTCCACTTGCCTCCACTGCAGAGAGCCTGAGAGCATGGGTTAGCACCGCCACAGTGTCCCTAGAGCAGGTGGGGATTAAGTAAAATGCTCAAGGACACTTAAGCAAGGTAAATGCTTGCTGTCACTGTGGCTTGAGCTTAGGTCCTCAGGTTGAAAGATGGCTACTTTTCTCAGTGCGCGATGACGGCTTTATTAGATCATGCAGAAAGAGGGAGAAAATGAGGTGTGGAATTACAGTATTTGTTGTGCGGCATATTTAAATCAACACCATTACCAGAATATGCTTGATATGTGTCTCCAGGACTCCCCAAGGACAGCACCCCACTGACCAGTAATACCATTAATATTTTTTATCTTCCGTGTGCTCTCATGTAATTACCCTTCTCCCTGAAGGCAAAACCTCCCTACTTGGCACTACCCTCCCGTGCTTCTCTTCCCTTGATTCAAACGCATAGAGTCGCACACATACACAAATAAAGACCCCTTTTAACAGCTGGGATACTGCCAGCCTGTGTTTGTGTTGCTGCTGATAATGTGCCACCAGTATATTTGTCACCCCCCCACCACCACCACCGACACCACCCGCGTCCCTACTCCGCAGGGAAATAGCTGTGCCAGCATATATACACAGGCTACCCATGAGCACCAGTGCTGCACACACACGTGGGATATCACATGCACTTGCAACCTTATACACATTCAGGTTCATCAACAAGTACACCCTGTGGATGCTTGAATATGAACATAGCAAAATACATGCACACACACACACACACACACTCATGGCCACCTGTTGAGAAAAAAAAATACAGAGAGAAGAGTATGTATTGAGTACAGCTGGAATAAATTGGCAGATGAGTGTGCTGTAACTCCTGCTTGTGCATACCAGCCTAATTTCCATTCAGATTTTACATTCATGTCTAATTAGGAATAGCTCTTTCTGTCTACTCATTATCAGTGTTTGACCTTTTGCTTTGGCTGTTTGAGAAGCTGAGCAGCAGTCGATGGGTGGCCGGTGATAATAGCTTGTCATTTAGCTCAACACATGCTGATTAAATAAGATAGACCACGCTTATACCAGCTCGTTGTTCCCAAAAGGTTCAGTCAATATGGAGCACCCAAACATAAAGATGCTTGGACAACAATATAGTTTCCACAAGGAGAGCGAGAACAAGGAAGACATAACAAGATCAAACAGTCCCTGTGCTTACTGGGACTTTTTTTTCCCCCTTTCAAATTTCACCCAGTCTCCCTTATGCAAAGTCTCATTGGCATGAATTAATAATACCACTTCAAACAGATGCAAATTCATTGTACTGTGTCCTCTCCTGCTCTGACAAATGCTTAGGTATGTAGGCAGACTCCATCCGATTCTGTTGCTATGATTAATTCTCTCGAGAACGGGATGCCTATGCCAAAACTAGACTCTTATGGCCTTTTGAACCCCCAAGTTTTACAGTGAGAGTATTTACATAATGTATATTGATCCCTAGGACGCTGCAAAACAAGCTATGTGCTACGTGTTTGTGCATTAAAATACAAGAGCAATGTTTAAGTATCTCTTAATTTAGCATATAAAAACAAGCTGTACACAAATATACGTGAACACAGACAGAGACATGCACGACACGCACACAAATGTTGGCAGGAAAGTAGGTTCGGTATGTCTTTCATAAGCTGTATCTGTGTGTGGGCTGCTGTGGCATGCATAAAATATTATTTTCTCAACAACTCGAGGTTGTGGAGGAGTTAGTTCAGGAAGGGGTGGGAGAGAAGGCCAGGGGATATACAGTATTTGGGCAGCTGACAGCTGCGTGCGTGTATGTCTGCGTGGGAGTCTTGGAAACGGGAGTGGGAGTCACTAGCGTTTGAAATGCAATGAGGTGCGTTTGAAAGGCGCTCCTGTCACAGGTAAGCAGGGTAGCGAGAGCAAGAAGTATACGGTGATAAAAGGAGAAGAGAAGTGCCCATGCTTTAGGGTGGCATTCGGTATCTGAGGGCTTTTTGCACAGAGTGAGGAAAGCACTCAACACTACACACACCTAAATACAAAAGCCCCTGAAACATACACATACACTTTGATCCTTATGGGAACAATCCTCAGATTTTAGGGGTCCAGAGTAAAAAGCTTTTTTTTTCTTTCTTTTCTTTTTTCCCCTGGTTTGGGGACCAAAGAGTGCATGTACGAGTGTGTGTTAGTGCTTTGTTTAAGCTCAGAACAAAGACTTGAATCCATTGCTCAAGGTGATTGAGAGATGCTCTTGATGTTCTCTTCACTTTCATGCATACTGTAAGGATAAAGATATGCCTTATAAATCAATACTTCCTGTATCACGTGCTTGCTGCTTGTCTCTGGCGCAGTGATGTCCTCGTCTGTATCATTCCGTGTCCTCTGTAGTGCAATCTCCACCCGCTCTTCACTAGCTATTGAATGTCACAGCACTGCTGGTTAAAAATATTGCTTTCTCTCAAATCCTCCTCAGTTTATACATGTGGATTTAATGTAGAATTTATTAATGTCATGCCCTTTCAGGGATATGACTAATTATGAGAGAAAGGCTTGGAGGAGAATGTGTCAGGGAGGTTAGGTTATATAGTTGTTTCATCTGTCAACACTTTGAAACTGGTTCACATCGCTCACACATTAGGGCTCTCGCTGTTGGTGATTAATCAATAGACACCTCTCCATGCTTCCTTCTTTTCTTTCCTTTCTCAGATGGGAAATTGATGACAAGCTTAGAAAGAGGACAGGCTTTGAAACTGCTGTCAAAATGTATGTGTTTTGGTCGACAGATTATTCCACCCTTCCAAAACACTTATCTGCCTCCCAAAAGTGCTAAAGTACCGTCTGAAAGTAGAAAAAAGTAATGATTGAAGATGAAAATACTGGATCCTTGCCCATAGGTTGAAGGCTGTGGAGGTGTAATTTGGTTGTGAACGTTTGGAAGAAATGTAAAATGAAATCTGCGAGAATTTATGGGTGTGGAAGCTCATGCATCGGAAAGGTCATAGCTCTGTCATTTAAAAAAAGATTTCAATAAATGGCTGGCTCTGTCTCCTGTGAGACAGTCGAGCTCTATGGCTGACTGGGTGGAGTCGGAGCTCTGGTGGAGAACAGAGGCTCAAAGAGTGATGGAGCACATCCCTAACACCCTTCCGGAGAAAGAATACACTAGTTAACTCCTAACACCCCTGGAGAGCAAGCATCCACCGCGAGGACAGTGTAATGATACTGTATCGCTGGTGCAGCTCGCGCGAGCATTGTTGATAGCACTGATCCAAGATCCCTCATTACTGAATGAGAGAAACCCCTTCAGCAACATCACCCTGGAGAGAGATGGAGCTAGACAGGGGGATTGAGGAGGAGAGAGGGGGAAAGAAATGAAGAGGAAGGTAGAAAAATAGATGATAGAGGGATAGAGAGGGTGGCTTTTAGAAGAAGATTTGGTCAGGAAGATGGAGATGAGGGAGCAGGGGAAATAAAGAGGAAGATAACCAGGAAATCAGCAAAGAAAATTGCAGCAAAAGTATTGAGAGGATAATTGTTAGTTTCTAGTTACAGCATGCAAAGACAACCTTGTGTTCCATAGTGAAAGGATTGATCACTGGCCAATCGATAGCAGCCTACGAGGAACACCGAGTTCCACGAAGAAAAACTGTGTTGGCTTTGCAGTTTGCATGTACGAGACTAAATAATGCTCATGGAAACTGCCTCCAGCTATGAAGCTAAGTAGTGCAGGGATACTTAAAATCCAATATTACTGCTAAGGCTTGAAGTAGCATTAAGGTGCAGGAGGCATTATGGATCTATCTCATGACACACTATGTAGTGTAATATATCCCAGTTTTCGGCCGAACGGATGTGTCACACGGAATGGGGCAAGGAAAGTTACTTACAATCAGGGAGAGAGAGAGAGAAAAAGCTTCCATCAAAGTTATTTCACCAGGACTCCACGAAGACCACAACAAAGCAACAGTAGTTTCCCACCTCACATCACTTCTTATGGAGCACCAACCTAACCAATCTTCTGAGCTCTCCTTCCTCCCTATATACTCAGCTGTGCTCGTATGTCATCTCAAATAAAGGTGAATAATTGGATCAGCAAACATGGTCTTATGGAGATGGGGGGTTTCTCCTATTTGTTTCCACTGACATTTTTTTTTTTTCTTTTGTCAGATGAGATAGTTCTTTAATTAGTTTTATATATCTTACCTATTCTTACATTACAATCTGACATTAATTGTTATAATGCACTGACATTATGTCTGAAATGCACTCTGTCTCAGCACTCAGAGCATCTGTGGCCTCTAATGAAAACCAATTATCAGACAAAATGTTACTGGGTTTCCTCCACAAACTTCCCCTTTACCATGAACCCCTGGTTCAGTGTATATAACACTAGAACATCAGGAGATAAGTGCTTCCACTCAGCAGATAAGGAAATTAACAACCCACCTCCATGTTTCTGGAATAATAAGCAGAAAAGCTATGTCCCCTCACATAGTGTAAGGCCAGCCGCCTTCACATTGGCTTATCTCCTCCAGGCACTACAATGACAAAGAACACAGCAAACACTGTGGATGGCTTCAAAATCTCTGCATTGAGCTGGCTTGGTCAAGGATGTCCTCAGCGATGTCAAGAAGAGGAACTGCTCTGTAAAGCTTCAGCGGCCCAGCCGCCGGAGGTGTAATGCCTGCCAGTTAGACCTTGCAGCAAAACATGAGTCGCACAAATGTAGCTCTCCAGGTGAGTTTGCCAGTAGAAAACCCAGGAGTAGTTCTAACCCCTCGATCAAAATCCATATTAACAGTCTTTCATAAGCCATTGTTCCAAGAAGCACCCTGGCAGCCAATATTATTGACAAACTTAATAATTCCCAGAGATGGCAAACACAGTGGTAATTTTACGCCAGAAGAAGCACACTTTATCAAACAACCGATCCAAAGACCACTTTCACTGTTCTCCCTTGATCATTTAATTTTCTCTCTGCAGCTGCTGGACTTGGTAGCCCCATTTAGAGAGAACCAGTGATGAAACTGATGAAAGTGTGCCAAAACTCTATTGTTGATAAAAGCCAGCGGTTGCTGTGTTGTGTTGGGGATACAGCAGGCCGAAAGGCAGATAGACCGGAAGCAGCTGTCAAAATGGCTGTTTGTAGCCTGCGCGAACTGTGCTTTGGGAAATAATAAACTGCATCATTAGGAACCCCTGTCATTCACAAGTTGTTTGGGTACCAGTTACCGACTGGTTGTAACACCACACCCATGCATCACACATGGAGCATTGGTGGTCAGAATTGCCAGTGTACACTTAGCACAGAAAACAGATTCGGTGATGATCTGCAGGTGTTATTTGCCAAACCAGGCCCACTGCTGCAATAAATTAGTGTCAGATTCCATCTCTTTATATGCACAGCACTGAAATATCATATTTTCTTTGCTTATCATCTGAGACTTTTATATGATGACTCCTAACAGCAAAGAGCTTGGTAATGCTTGTAAGTTGCTTTTACAGGAAAAAATTGCGACAAAACTGCACCTCAGCAGTCCTCAGCCTGTTGCTCCTGAGAATAAGATATTTTTCTATTTTTGGGGTATATGCTGTTTGACCAAAGCAGCAGCACTGCAAAACACCAAACTTTCATCATTTTGGCTGAATTAATGAGTCAGCATTCCATACATTGCGACGCAACGGTGCAGCCATATGGCATCACCCGAATGAGTTCAACTAGTGATCCAGACGACCTCCACGAGAGAGCTCAGTGTTTGTGTCTGTGGCCGGTTCAGGCCACACCCCTTCTTCCGGTGCGGTGGCGATCCATAGGGATGCTGTTATATGGCAACGAAACCGCCTGTAAACAGCATCACCCGTCAGCCACCGTCTGAATCCGTACAACCGCACCGCGCCGGGCTCCTGCTGCCACACACACACACACACACACACACACACAGACACACACGGCACAGCGGAGCTTTTGCCTGCGTACAGCCCCTGAGAGGAGATCCCTTCCTCCTCGCACAAATCGTTTCGTCGTCCTCATCGGCATTTGAGAGACGAGCATCATCAGCATCAGCACCGCCGCCGAAACCTTCGCATCTCAGCGGCAGGACAATAGAAAGAAAGAGAGGTTTCTCATCCACATTTTCTTTTAGCAGGAGAACAGCTACCAAGTCACATGTTTTACCGGGAGGGGGGGATTGCACAGCTTCAGTATTTGCAGGCTTATAGCATGGAATCGGACTAAAGGGCGGCTTTACGTCGGAAAAGGTAAGCGGCACGTCGGTTCTGGCCTTTTTACTGGGCTCACAGAGAGTGGCCACCGTTTCGGCTAAACGAGGTTGATGCTGAGACAACGTGAGTTCACAGGAATGATTATTCTCAGCTGTTCAGCATGTGCTGTGTGGTGTTGCGGTGGCTGAGCATGTATGTGTGTGTGCTGTATGAGAACGAGAGGCAAAGGAAAGAGATTCAGAGGGCCGTGCCAGTGTGTGTGTGAGAGAGAGAGAGTGTATGGTGCGGTTTTTATGAAAATCAGTGCGCTCTTTTGAAGCGGGATGGATGCAGACCCTTTGTGCACACAAGCTCGTCTCTTTAGAAACCAGTCTAAATGATGATAATTCAGGTTACAGTTAAGCAGAACAGCTCGCTGCCTCGCTTGTGCGCGCGTGCGAGTGGTCGTGTCCGTTTTGGTTCAGCAACGCTCGCAGCCTGAGTTGTTTTGCTCCAGTTCTGGTCGTCCACTCCATCCCCATCAGCGCTAAGGTAGCTTCAATGATGCCAACAGGGCCACCGGAGATCCAAGGTGGGGGCCTGAGAGGGTATAGATCTCCTGACGCGTGCTCTTTCTGTCTTTCCAACATCAGCAGCCATAGGGGCCCGGGCTGTAGACACTGGCCACCACCACCAGCCTCCAGGTCTCAAACAGGCATGTAAGGACACATCTCAACACTGTGTATTCCATCATATTCTGCTGCTACATGTCTATATATATATATATATATTTTTTTTATTTGCCACATCTCAATCCTTTCTTATCTGGATGATGCTGCAGCTGTTCGTCATTCCTTAGCTACATTATTGAACCTGCAAGGTATTCGCCTTCCCCACATTGGCAGTGTTCAAAATGTGTGAGGGTAAATAATTTGAACAGCGTTAAAATTCATTTTGATAAATCCATAATTATTAAGAAGGCAGCGAAATTGCACCAGATGGATATGTCTGGACAGATTTAAATAGACCTCCTCACTCCTCTCCTTCACAGCAGATTATAAATAATTGCCTGAAAGTAGACCAGTGAAGGCATTATTTCCAATAAATAAATAAGTAAATAAGCAAGACACAAGTAAATAAATGTCATTATTATTTCTGAGTAATTGTCCGAATATACTCCATTACTAGAAACCTTAAAAGCATCCCATACTTTTCCCTTGAATGGTTGGTTAATTCATATATTTGACCGAGGAATAGAAAGGGAGCTCTGTACTTTTCATTTGAAAATGCAGCCATTGTAATCAGAAACCAAATTTTGTCAATATGTTCACTACATGGATCTAATGCACTACCTCCAGCCACTGTGCACATCCTTCTCAGAGAACTGTATTGATGTTTGGATTGTTTCACCCATCAGGCATATACCTGTGTTCTACTGGTTATTATTTAAGATCGGCAAAGAAAAGAAGAAAAAACAGCTTTTAATTACAAAGCCCACAGACTCTGAATGTATGTGTGTTCCCTGGTCGGTGTAGCATTGTGTGTCACTGCCCTTATAATCATCGCTCACAATGAAGAGGCAACTTGTTTAATTCTTCCTCGTCACAACATTATTGATAGTGATGATAAAATGAGACAGTCTGTCTTAGTTTTGTGATTATTAGAGCATCTGTATGAGGTTAGACACACACACTCTCTCCTCTGTGTCTCAGATAACAAACACACACACACACAATACCAGACGATGAACAGATGTAGATGTATGGGACCCGGGGAGGTTGATGATTGTAATCCTAGGTCTGAAGTTCTCCACTGTACTTACTGTAGTGTTGATGGGCAGTGTGTCGCTGTGCTGGGGGCTGCTCGTACTATCGCCTGGTGAATTGTATGTCTCGTTGTGTAAGCTTGTTATCTATTAACGGATGATGTTTTTTTTGGCCCAGTAGCTTCGTTCGGAGGCATGAACAGTACAAGTGCATATTTTAAACGGCACACCCATTGGCGGCAACGCTCACAATTAGAGGACAGGTCTTTGAATTCGAAATGTCACTCCACCAATTACATAAGCGTAGCATGCCACCGATAAAGCATTGGTGATTTATTGCCACCAGTTAACCGCATGACTTATCAGTCAGTCAGATATTCAGGGTTTACATTTCACCTTGCACCCCTGGTTCCCCAGCAGTTGTTGGTCAGCGCTGGTCGCTGTATTAAGATTCGTTTTGGTGCTCCGCACTCACTATCTTTTTGCAATTTTCAGGCTTGTTGTTGTTAAGTGGGGAGTACAGGTGTGTTTGAACCAAAGTTAGTTGCTCAGTTTCTTTTGAAGCTGAGTCCCATCATTATTTCAGTAACTTCCTGACAATTTAGGCCCCGGATTGCTGATTGTTAGGATACTGGCAGTTGCCTCAGCTGTCATGGATCCCATTGTCCTGAGTCAAGAAACCACCACCAAAAGGACAGTGCTTGCTTGTGTCTAATAATTTGTGTTTTTCTGAGATTTGAGTGATATTGCATGGCCTTTGATAGCGAGAGAAAGGCGAGACAGCGGAAAGTTCTTTTTGTTTATCCTGCCCTGCATGGCTTATGAATATTCCAGGAATGCAGTAGCCCCTGCACTGTAATGCTCCTCTCCATGGAATCACTGCACACTTCCCTCCCCACCTAGTTCCTGCAAACCATATATTTCCTTAATAAAATTGGGCTAGAATTAGTGAGAGTATTACCGTGAAATGCATCAGAGGCATTATTGAGTACACCGAGCTGCAGTCAGAGCTTAAGTTGGCTAGACAATAAGGAGCTCCAGTGGGAGCTTTTATCCCTCTCTCCCTCCCTCTCGGCCTTCTGCATGTCCATCATATGGTAAGAATGTAATTGCCAAAAAGCATAGGGTAAAAATCAGGCCGCCGCCACCCCGCTGATAATTTCAAAGCAAAAGAATCAAGGTGCCAGCTATTATTAGACTGTTGGACCACTCAGACTTGCACACACAAACACACACACATACACAGACAGACACTTAGAAGATGCAACCATTGTGCCAACTTCAAATATTTACCTTCTTGCTGCACAGCTTCATCCTCAAGAGGAATTCTGTTTAACAAACTCGCAGTGCTAATTAGCGTTTCCTCCATTCTGGGTTCGGCTGTGGGCTGGCTTCTGCAGTAAGAGGAAATCGCCAGCACTGTACCAAAAAGTAAGGCAATACAAAGCCGTGATAATCACCAAATTACCCCATAAAAATATCATAAGTGGTAGTATAGGCCCAGTGTTTACACTGTGTTTACAGTTAATGCACCAGTACCGCAAACCATTCCTGGCAATATGACATGTTCACTGATAATCAGCAGTGGAATATTAGAAGCTTTTGGTCCAACATATTGTCATTATTCTACAAAACTGATTGGTCAGCCATTTTTAAAAAGAACAGTATCATGTTTTGTAATAATGAACTCCCCACAGACTGTGTAGTCTTTAATTTGTGCATCGCATAGCATATGTGTTTCATAATTATGGTAATTTCTCTCCAAAGTAACATATTATGTTTTGAACATAGATTCTTTTTTATTAATGACAAATGTCTGTTTTTCTTTCTTTTTGTTTCAATAAAGTGCGAGCTTTATTGGGTAAAAAATATTTTCCCATCGACTAGTTTTTCCTCGTTTTTGTAGAAACCACATCAGTCTCCCTCTGTCTTTTTCCTTATGATAAAGCATCCAAATACAGCATCAAGTTATTTTAGTAATGTCCGGGAAAGCGGACCAACAGCAACAGAGGGAGGGACAGAAATAGTATCAAAACTAAAATCACCTTCAGTCACCAGTGCTGCAAACACACACACACACACACACACATGCACATGCTGTTACATGCCAGTATATGCCCGGAGGCATTCTTCTTCGCTATTTATGCGTCTCCATTGGCATTCACAGCCCTATTCTTCCTTGCCTCTTCCGCCGGGCTATGGGCAAAAGAGTCGAGGAACCATATTCAGCTGAAGGCGATATGGTGTTATGTGAGATTTGTATTGTGAAAATGCAATCACAGCCTCCCTTCACACCCTCCACCTTCAGCCTGCCTCCCTCCTCCTCCCTCCCCAAGCTCTTCACAAATTTAGTCAGAAGAAGGATCAGAGCCAAGAGGCTTACTGGTCAAGCCCACCTACTTTCTTTAAAAATATGAGATTTAATTTGTCAAGAGGGTGTGTGTGTGTGCATGTGTGTATGTGTGTGTGGAGAGAGGAGTGCTGATGGAACTCACTTCCAGCCAGAGGTTGAGACAGAATGACGCGATTTATGAAATATTATTGTGAGACTTCTACTTGTGTTGTTGTACTGGACTGTATGATGTATAGGCTGCAAGGAACAATTATTGCTATTAGTCGGCCTCTAAAAATTAAAAATGTCCACACATAAACTCCCATAGTCCAAAGGGTTTTCTTTTAAATGTCTTGTCTTGTTTGTCCAGCAGTCTAAAAAACAGATAATATTCAATATTTGAGAAGATGAAACCAAAGAAAGGATGTCCCATTTGCTCGAAAAAATTGCTTAATTTTTAATCCATTATCAAAATTGTTCTTTGCCTTCATTTTCGCTGTTAACAGTTATCAGTTGCATGTTTGTTATTTGTCCATTCAATTTGCAGATCGAGATGCTTTATTCTTTTGACTGTCACTGTACCAGGAAACCATTTTATTTGTCCATTACGAGCTGTGCACACACATGAAGCACAAAAAACTGTGACATCTTTTAAGTAGGCACACACACATTCATAGTGAAGCACAATATCTCCACACACACACTTGGCACAATCAGCTCAATTTCACACCTACATTAATACGTGAGAAAGTCATCGATGTAATAACTCAATAGGGACACATTTTTCACCCATGGAAATTTTTATTAATCAAGCTGGGACGTCCTTAGAATAGTTAAAATCAATTTTTGTTTCTTCCCCAATTTATTAATACATAATTGTCCTTCACTCAAAGTGCAGGCCTTGGCGCTGGTGTCAAAATAATTAAGTTAAAATCCATTATATTTACAATGATTTTATCCTGCTTTGTTGGACACAAAGGACATGTAAAGGGGGAAAGTCTACGTCAATAAGCTTTTTACCGCATACATACGGCATCGCTCACCTTCAGTTAAATCAATACTGAAATTATTCGAAGCGATTCAAAGAAAATCAGTTCCATCAGATATTCAGATAGACCATCTGAAGACATTTGATCAGTTAAATCAGTCCCAATAACAGGTAGCTACTGGTAACTAAGTGGGATTGGAAGCGAGGTTGACCACACACCTGCTGCATTAGCCCTCCAAGAAACATCAAGAAGACATTGTACACCCACATTTGCACCCCCAAGACCATGACACATTCAATATGACTAAGTTGCATCTGCAGCTTTGTTGTACGCCTATGAAGTGAGCCTGTTTAGCAACATAAAACACAGTGATGTATATTGTACATCTCTCTCTAAACGAAGTTCATCTTATTTCCTGCTGACTGCAATAGCCTCATGTATCATCAGTATTATTCATAGCTCCTGCTTCTCTAGATGATCATGAATTATTAAGTCATAGAGATGAATAGCTCCAAATGGTGCTTTGATGCATCTCTGCTGGAAGCCATGTTTTATACAATACAGCACAATATAATACAGTACAGTTGAAAGTTCAATATGTTTTGCAGTACGTTGCAGGGGAGTTGTTTTGTTGTTAAGGTTTAATTTCAGAATGAGTCTTGATCCACCACAGGAACCCCTGGATGTATTTCAGCGCGCTGCATCATCGCTCAAATTGACCCCCTAACTGTAGAGAAGGAAACATATTCTCTGCTGATTGCCAGCCAAAATGCCAAGCCAAACTGCACAAAGAAAATGATTTGAGCAAAGAAATTCAATATCCACTCCAAGAAAAATCACTATAGCTACAGCAGCCATTTTTTTTTTTTTTTTCAAATAAAGCAGACCTAATGTTACGTTGTCTGTGATGCAACAACTTCTGAAATCCCAGATTTATTATAGCAGGTATTGCATGTCATCCCAACCAATGTGCTTGGAAAAGGAATTGTTTTGGAAAATTCATATTTTGTTCTCTTTAATGTGCTCAAAGACACAATGATTCATCTTGACAGCAGCTTAAATGAGAAATGCAAATTGTTAAGGGATTATTCCAGTGTAGTTTTGCTCAGCAAATGTTTATAGAAAGAAAAGCTGCAATGGAAAATATAGCACAGGATAAATGAAAACAAAGCACCATACAGTATATGATATTGAAGATGTGCGTTTAAAATGACCTTGCTTCCTTTTTCCTAACTGCGTAAACACATTTTACAGTGTGTGTTATTGATTGAAGCTTAAATGATTTGTTTATCTAGAAAACTGTGACTCCTCTTTTTCACCGACATGCATCTCAATACCCTGTGTGAGAGCTTACAGACCTTCGGGCTGAAATACTTAGATTTCTTAACCACACATCTCAGTGAATGCTTGAATTCTCTGGCATTTGGAGAGCGTAATAACCAAACTGTATACCACATAACCTTTTGAGGTGCATTTTATGTTGTTCACCCACTGAGTAGACACATATGGACAGAGGTTTTCTCGCCCACACACTTGTCTCATCAGCCCGCCAAAGAGCACCACTAGGTACCATAGCTTGTTCCCGACTGAGGTTGCTGCCCTTTGTCGAGATGTGCTCTTTTCTCACGCAGAGCTGCTGAATGCCATCTGTGTCCTTATCCCGAAGAGGACAGGGGATTCAGAGAGAGGTGAAGGAGAATGAGACTAGGAGCAGGAGGAGCCATTAGAGCACTCTCAGGACTTTCAGAGAGAGAACCTCAAAAATTCCTCCTCCCTCTCATCAAAGATTATCACATTGTAACGTAGTAGACTGAAGATTAGCCCACGAATTCCAAAATCAATCTGCAAATGCTGCTCAACAGCTACTAGTAGACTTTTTTCAGCTACTCCTTCAGGTTTCATTATCTTTACCGCCATTTCTCTGTAATCAACGGTTTTCATAAAGGAGATGCGCAGGAAATACTGTCTAAATCACTAATCACAACCAATTTCTGAATCAATGGCATTGATGTATCAATTAATTTTGCATCTATAATGGTGCCACTTTGCTTTGCTTTGGTGTTGGAGGTTTTAGCGGTCAAACGCATTATTGAAAGAGTGCTTTTACCAAGCAGTGGCTGATGCTGGAGCTTAGAGGTTGTCAGTCTTGATGTAAAGCTTTATTTGCAAAGCTTTGAAGTTAGTGTGAACAGCCTTTAGTCCTGCTAGGAGGACAGTGACATGTATTTATTTTGGCGAGAGAGGAATAAATGTGTTGAATAAGGCTTTGCCTTGTCAGGAATATTGATTAAGTGGTTTTGGTGGTGTCTCTCACTCAAAGCGCAGTCTGTGTGTTTGGCGGTCAAATTGTTCATGTGTCTTCACATGTGAATGTAGCTGCCAGGCATGTGAAAAGATACGCGCGGGCATGCGTGTTGGTGCATTTACTCATCCTTTTTTTTGTGTTTTTTTTGTTTGCCCTGGGCCTCTAGGAATGAGCAGAGGGCTTTAGATCAGAGAGAGGAGTAGAAGTGAATATCATGAAAGAAACTAGTAGCCGGTAAGAAGCAGGGGGAAAAAACCTCTACCTGTCGAGATCTGAAAGAGAGAAGAAAAGTTTTGAATCAGGTCGAGATATAAAACGGCCTTTTGAAAAGTTAAAAGCTTTGCTACTCCCCGCCTAGGCCATTATCTAGAGGGCATGAATAGTGTAGAACCCATGGATTTCTCCATGCTGCTCAGGCATGTTGTGCTGATGGGATTTGGACCATGTCCACTATGCAACAGTCAAATGGTCCACAGGATGCATTGTGCCCTGACATCTCCCGACAGGAAATCATCCATGGACACACACAAGCCGCTTTGTGTTTGGTTCTGCTTAGTCACGCTTTTTCCTTTGGCGACACAAGTGGGCACACACTGTGCTATTGTACCCGTATATGACTTGCTTTTAGACATACATGCATTAACCTGGTGGAGGTAGGCAGCGCATTGAGTGGCTGAATGGTAAGACACCGCAGGACACTGAGATATAAGAAGGTTTTCACAACCCGGTTTTTCACGCTGAAGGTTTGTGAAGAATCGTGCTGGTTCTCACGACGGGTGTTCAAGTGTGTTGTTTGCCCAAGTTGGGCTGAATGTTAGCAAGTGTGTGTGTAGGTTATCAAGGCACTGACTATGTGTCAGCTTGTGCTGGATTGCTGGTATGTGTCTCATCTTGAATCTTTATCAGGGTACTGTATGTATGGTGAAGTCCAGGCTCGTGGTGTGTGTGTGTGTGTGTGTGTAATAATATTACAGTATGCCTGTTGGTAAACTCTCGGTACAAGCAGCAGAGATTAGGCTTAGTCATGAGTTAACAACTACTTGACGAGGCAAGTGCTGCCGCCGCCCACAGAGATACAGTCCTTATCCACTAATTAAAACCCTTATCACTCCATGTCTCACTTGGCAATCTCTATCCTTCAATTCTCCCATTTTCACTCAGGAACACTCTCCATCTCTCTGCCATTATCTATCCATCACTTTTATCCTCCTTTCCATTCATCCCTCGCCTGTCCGTGCCTGCTCCATCCCTGCCTCCAGTGGGCGGTATTGTTTTTGCCAGTTTCAGTGGTTTAGTAAGCAACAGGGTCCTGTGGGTCCTTCTCAGGGCCTCTCATCTGAGGTGTCCTGTCATATGCCTGAGGAGCCTTGTTGGTGCTAACTTAATGAAAGTTCAGATAGATTTTTAAGCCCTATCCTTCCCATCTCTTTTTCCTGCAGACACACATACACACCACCCAGAGCGCCTCTCTGACAAAGCCACACGTTTACCCTGTAGTGACCTGTAGCCTGATCTGCATTGCAGCCAAGCAGACCACGCCCTCCATGCTTTCTGGATGATTAGTTTAATGTAATGGTAGACAAAATGAAAGCTGAAACAGCACCGTGATTAAAGTGACTTCACGCTGAGCATCCGCTGCTAATAAGTTTATGTTCTAGCGTGAATACATTTCTGCCTATCGCTATTCCTTGTGGCCAAGTAGGCCTGTTTAGTGAGTGGGATTAGTCGGCTCTGCAAACAAGCTTGGAACGCAAAGGCCAGAGTTAACAAAGAAAGTAGCTCCTAACAAATAGTTTCAGACCGTTATGAAATAAGACCTTTCTGCATGCTAGAAATGCTTCTTGCAATCCTGAACTATACCGTATCAATAATCTTAGGAGCTTACCATGGCCGGATGGCACCTGCCTCCCCATCCTCGTTGTCGCCCATCAATGTAAACTCACTCTGCCTCTGCTCAGCCCTTCAATCCTCTCTGCTCTCTCCGCTTCCATTGCATGCTCTCTTCCGTTCGGCCATGATTTCAGCACATTCATTTGAGATTGGAAAGTGGAAATAGTTTTGACTTGTCCTCAATGTGTCCTTGCTTCACATTACGATTTATCTCGGTTGTGTCATGGTGTGTTATTGTTGTTGGTGGCCAGACATCTTACGACCCCGCCTCTGGAGATGACTTGAAAGCATAAATCCTGTTTAAAAGCAATCCAGGCGAGCTCTGTCACTTTCTGCTAAGATTTTTTTAAAAGAAGGAAAAACAGCCCACTGTTTCAGAAGTTGCACTGTTTGAGTAAATGGATGGATGGAGGATCAAGTGGGTGAAGGGTCCCATTAGATATTATTGCAACTGTGTAGCTATGGATTATCACTCCCATGTGGTTGTATATGTGTATGATTGTGTGTGTGTGTGTGTGTGTGCGCGTGCGTGGTGTGAAAGAGGGAGTGATAAGAGACGGAAAGAAAAGGAGTTGGTAGTGGATGAGGGGAGGAGGGGGTGGCAGTGTAATGCGATGCATGTGTTTCACTCAGCGTTGTCACTTTGTATTAATTTTAAACCAAGTGGTGAAGAGTTCATTACACACTGATGAATTATAGATTAGAGCTAAATTAGAAATAAAATTGCACACTAACATATACATATATTGTCACTGCATACAACCACTCACTGTTAATCAGCCGGTAGCGCAAACAAGCTCACATGAGATGTGGCTCAAATTTTCAACTGTGTCGTTACAGCTTTTTTTAAATTTTATTTTGCTGGATTTTGTGACGGCAGTCTATCAATAAATGAATATTCCATTGAGTACACATACACTGCAGTACTGTGGTTAATACAGTAGGTTGGAAGGCATTAATCATTGAAGTCTATGAATTTTACATATTTTGCTCTCGCACAGAGATGATTAAGATCAGTTGTTAGTCACTTGCAGTATAGTGATGCAATCAGTTAAGCACTTAGACAGCCTGACTAGGGGATCCCTCAGTGCACCGTGTAGCCCCTTGACAGCCCCCTGCTCGACACACGCATAAAAAAATGATGAGAAAGATGATACAAATGTTGTAGTGAAGGTTTTGAAGATTCGGGTATTAAAAATTTATTCTAGCATGATGCTGATTATTCCAACATCCTCAGACCTTTCCTGGGCCATCCTTGTGTGTTCTCTAGCAACCCATTGAGAAGCTATGGTGCCTGCAACGCCCCAAGGTGGTCATTCCTCAATTGTAAATCTAGGCTGGTGTTGTGCTCGGGTGGCACATTCTAACTTGTCCTACAGAACGCCCATGTGTCTTGTTTGAAGTGAGCTTGGCTCTAGGAAACAACCTCCAGGTTTTGACATCAAAACCAAGAATCAAACCCCCTAATGGGCACCCCACTGTGGGCTAGAATTAGCGGGAATAACCCCCGCCAGCAGGCTTACTTGACTAAATGCAGGCGCCTCCGAGGATGAGATGGAGGGTGGAAAGTGTGTAAGGTAGGGGAGGAAGAGCACAGATGAGAGGGAAGGAGGAGGGGAGAGCTGAGGTGGACTGGTACACGAAAAAAAAGGGATGGTGAAAGAGGAGTGGAAAACAGGGGAAGGGATTAACCAGGAGAAGGGTGTGTTTTAAAGGAAACCAGTCAGTATTTCACACTGCACACGTCAATATACAAGCAGGTACTACATGTACTAAGCAAACTGTCCACCAGACGGATCATGCAAGTGCGCATACATGACGGTGCGAACAAGACGGTGCTCCCGTGTGCAGGATTGCATGCTTTCATTCTTGCGTGTAAGCGTGTGACAGACATAAAACGGGACAGAGAGCCTCTGTAGAGAGAGACAGCAGTCAGTGCCTGCAGCAAGCTCAGAGCTCTCAGGGTAATGTATACTCGCTCCTCGCCGTACCAGAGAGAAGGTGACACCAGTCAATCCCATTCTGACAGGGCAGCTGAGATAATAGCAGGCTTTGATTCCTTGCAATAACTCCTGCCAATCAAAATGAAAGGCATCGTGATTGCAGGGAACCACAAGTGTGTGTGTGTGTGTGTGTGTGTGTGAGTGAGTCATAGTAGCTTACAGTATGCTACAGTAATGCTAAGATAATTGGATACAAAATGTGTTTCTTGTATTTTAAATGCTTTGTTATGCTTTGTGTTATCATTAAAGATGGAACACGAGACGGTTGGAGGGAGACACAAGTGCAGAGCTTTTACAGATCATCTGTGCTATGATAATGTCTGCAGGGGGTTGCGGGTGTGTGTGTGTGTGTGTGTGTGTGTGTGTGTGTGGGATGAACGTGGCCCATTTTTTGACTGTTTGCTGTCAGGGGTCAGTGGGCGGTCTGTGTGTGTGTGTGTGTGTGTGTGCGCGCGCGCGTGTGTGTGCATGCGAGCTCGTGCTTTCATGCAAACTGGTCCGTGCTTGTGCATGCATGTGGGGAATGAGGAAGGTGAGCGCGAGGCCAGGGGAAGGAGTCTTTCAGGTGGAATAAAAGCATCACTGCAGTCGGTAGAAAGGTCAGCTGTAAACTTGTATCAGACTAGTGGTGATCACCCTGTGCTGCAGATCTCTGAGGTATTGAGCAGGCACGCTCTAATGGCTTTGATATATGGACTACAGGACTCCCTGAAGAGGTCAATACCATAGCACTTTGTCTCTATGAGCAATGACCCTCTCAAGCTCCATTTAGAAGCTTTATATCTGCAGGAAATAGGCTGGAAAGGCCTCAGGCAGGGCACGTTGAAAGAGAACTAATATGAATGAAGTATTTTCTAATCACTTCTTCTGTGCTCTAATCGTTGCCTCAATCAATCATTAGTTGCGGCGGTATAAGCATATTGCGCCGGACATTATCAGAAGTAGATTTTGATGTGGTTGAGAGAAGAACAAGAGAATATGAGCTGAATAGAGCTGATTTATCACCACTGTATTTGGGAGGGCAATGACACTGTAAAGACTGGTATCTAATAGTGTTTCATCATTACTTCAGGATCTAGTGAGTCGCAGTGTTTAATGAGAGTGACAGATATGAGGCTTGGCGACAGATTTGTTGATTTATCCGCAACTTGTCAATGGTTGTCTGTAAAAGAGAGATAAAGCTTACAGTAGATAGAGAAAACAGAAACTACAACTGACAGAACAGAGCTGTGTTTGATTTTGGCCAATTTCTCTTCAAATGCATCTGGACATAATGGCCACCATCGCGGTCCCTTCTGAGTGTATTGATTTGGAACTAACCTTTGGTGTGAAATATGAAAGAAGCCAAATACTGTTTATGAATGTCTGCCGTAATTGGAATGAGCAGATGCTGCAATATTGTTCCACTGTGCTCAATAACAGACTTCTTGTGCTATTTTTCTCCTCTACCCTGTCTGTTCAATCCCCTGTTTCCTTTCATTTTCCTCCGCCGGCCCATCCCTCTTCCTCCCCACTGTCCTTGCTGCCTTTCCCCTCGCCCTCCATTCTTTTTCTCCCCTGCTTCCAGACTCTGTGCTCTGTGCTGTGGCTGTGCTGAGTGACTAAGTGGAGCCCTTCAAGCCATGGAGGAGATGGACAGTAAACCCTACCAGCCGTTGTCTAAGGGGCGCCATGAGATGGAGATGTCCTACACCAGCTCGTCTGACGAGAGCGAGGACGGCCGCGCCCACCACCGCTCCTACACTTCACGCGAAACCCTGCCCGACTACACACACGAGCTGCGCCTCACCCTCGGTTCACACCGGGAGAGACAGAGCAACTACAGCCAAGCCCAGCCAGGTACCACGCTCGCAGCAACCTCAGGCTGGATGGGTTTACATGTAAATATACGTCCACATTTGCACAGTTACTGTATGTGGACGCAAATGGATACTGGCACAAAAAGACACACTTATAGGCAGACACACACACACACACAGACACACACACACAGAGGTCTTTAAAAGGGCCTATGTGAATTACCTATTACAGTCCACAATGAGCCAGAAGGACAGTCGGAGGCAGCCAATTACCTCTTCTCCACGGAGGTGATATTTCTCTCCCACAGCTAAAGTAGGTCAACCCCAAACCTCTCTGGCCTCACCTGGGGTGGAACACCACCCTTCATTACACACACACTCACAGATACAGGCTCGGGTCAACGTAGGCACATGTACAGATGCACGTTGACACATACACACCGCAAAATTCTTCCCTGCTGGTGACAGGAGGAGAAATGGGCCAGCGCGTACTGTGATGGATGGCCTTTATGCAGGTCATGTGTGGTGTTAAGAGAGAAGCTGCACCTCTTCAGGAGCACGCCGCTGTGCAGGGTTCATAGTGATCAATAGATACTCTTTCCGCCACCCCAACCTCCTGCTACTCTGGAAGTCCTACCCACCATGCTAACAAGCAACATTAGCCATTCATAGCAGTTACAACTCCTGACAAGCAGGCCGCTCCGGGGATTTCACGGTTTTAATGCCACCTGCTATGGATTTTGTTGTATTGTTCGCCATGCAGCAGCCCGTCGATGGCCATTAGTCATCATCATGTTACTTCGATGTCTTCCACAACGTTGAGGTGTCAAAGAGCACTTGCCTTTTTCAACAGTTACTCAGCCTTTCTGTTTCCATAACAAACAACATCCCCTGCTATCAGTGTCATATGGTAAGGAGCAATAGACCCCCCAAAGCAGCCTTTGAAATGTCAATGGCAGCCGGTTCTGCGAAGCACATCTGTTCATCTTTGGGCAACAGAGCTATATATAGTATACCCTACCTAAGTAACCAACTGTTAAGGGGGGACATTGCCTCCAGTGACATTTTTAATGGATTACGGTGTTCCTGACCAAGATCAGCCAATTCATTTCACCTCCAATTCCCCACCCATGTTCTTCATATTTTCCTTCATCTTTTAAACTGCCGCATCTTGCCCTCTCCTCCCTTCCTTTCCTCTCCTCTCTTCTCCCAGCTGTTTATTTTCCCTAATTTTACAAATTCTTCTCTGTCCATTTAATCCCACATCATCTCTTTTCTCTGCACCACATTGCCCCATCTCTACGCAAAGTAGAGATAGATAGATGGTTAGTTAGTTAGTTAGCTATCTCCACATCCTCATTATTGAAATTCAGCACACAAGAGAGGTTACCTAAATAATTAGTTTTTGTTTGCTTGTTAATTACTCAAATGAATTAATTCAAACTTTCAAATATTTTGTTAACAAAGCCAGAAATTAGTTACAGTATACACATTTAAATGATTTACAAGTAACAAACAAGAATTGAATTCTTTAAGTATGTATTGACCTTTCACCACCTAATGCATGAAGTACATTTCTATTTAATAAATTTTAACTCGAGAGCATGGGATTATTTGCAGATGTGGTTTTGGACACAACAAAGCGAGAAAAAAAGATGCAGCTCTATTAATCATATTTATATTAGTCTAGCAAATAGGATGAAATTGGCTATCATGCTTTCCAAAATAAAGGTAGTCTGGGAGCCAAAAGAGAATTTCTCTGTAAATTGCTCTATTATTAATACACTAATAGACTACACTACAGTTTTACTACTAATTATCAACATTTTTACTGAGAAGATTTGTCCCTTACTGGTTTAGAATATTACCTGTAAATCAAAATGCTAAACATTATAATAAGTTAATTTTGTTTTAACAGATAAAAATGCAGAGGACAATCCACAGTCATGTCTGCATCTCTTCCTCTCTGGCTACATCACAGGGTACAGCAGCCGAAATGTAGCCCGAGAGACGAAACTCAGGATGAATAATATTAGTATACTTCTGTGTGATAATGTGATTTAATATATTAATTTAGATATATTTAACACATGAGCACAAAACTGAGAAAATAAAGGTCTTAAAATCTGACAGATGCAGGGCCTTGATATTAGTTAATACGTCAGTTGTCTATCATGGATTTGTGGATACTGTGCTCCAGTGTTGTATGTTTCCAAACAATATTCAATTAATTTAGTACAAAGCATTTGACACATAGTTATAAGGACCTTGTAAGTCTGGGGCCCTTGTGCAGTTGCCTTCTTTGCCAATTGAGGGGGACGTGCCCCCCCTCCTTCACCAGTGGTAATTACACCCTTGGGTAAACAGAATTTAGATGTGTTTATCTTCCATTACATCCAGAGCTGCATTACAGTGAAATTATAACCTAGACTGTTTTGGCAGATATTCAGATTTTTGCTCATGACAAGTACTTACAACATTGGGTTAAAGTAGTGTTAAATATATGCATAGTCAATTTTTTGCTGAAGTGAGTCGAGAGTGACGGGCTGTAATGGCAGGAAATGGGAAGTTATTCAGCAAAAAAAAAAAGATTTTCTTTCTAATCACCTCCTAAAATCTCCGATTATGTTATAAATTTGTTTCAAAACAAAATGGTTAGACGACTTTTCAGTTTACAGTCGATCCATGTTTGTTGCCACAGGGAAATAGCCTATTTGCTCCTGAATTGCCCTCTTGCAGCCAATTTGAGCTAAACAGAAGTGTGTGGTGGTGACCAATCTTGCGGCGGTTTAATTCCAGCGGAACACTGTGTGAACCACAGTTGGTCTTGACCCCATCAAACAAGCACAGCAGGACACATCGCTGGTCAATGGAGTGGTCAACAGGACTGTGGCTTTTATTGAAACACTGTGGTTCGTGTTCAGAGGACCTGACCTCACACCAATATTAACTGCACTAAGTGAGAGGGAGAAGAAGTCTTTCTTTCCTCTCTCTGCATCCAGTGGAGTCTATATGTAATGGTGCCTGGCCACGGTGGTATCTGTATAGATTTCAATTTATGCCTTGACTTCTTTAAAATTACATCAGTTCCTTCACTTCCACTTATACATTCTAAACAGAAAACTCAGGTGGTGAGGAAGAAAATTTACTCAACTGCCTCTGCAGGAGAAAAAAAACTAGAACTCAATTGAATTGAATTGAATTGAAGTGTAACCAGAGGACTAACACAGTATATCTGATGTTCTCAGATAACAGGTTGATGCTTGGGATTGGAGGGTGTTCTAATACCTGAAAGCATACGAGGCTCAATTTTTCCCTCAGTCTGAGTCAATATTAATAAGGTTTGATCTTTATCTGATCTCTTCACCCCACCAAGGAGAATATAGATGAGATCAGTGCTCTGTTTGAGCAGCAGTTCAATACATCTTGAGCTCAATAACACATATCAGGCAGCCTGAACAGGATATAGCCTCACTGCAAATGGTTAAGAAAAATTGAGGGTGGCATTTTGATTTGGACTTCTGCTGCAGAACTTTTAATAAATGCTTGTTCAAATAACAGCCTGTCTCTTGACATAATTTGCGAGGCGTTCAGTGTTTGGCTTGTAAGTGCCTCTCTCTAACAAACACCTGGTCAGCTTAGTTGCTAAAGCAAATAACAACACATGCCGGTATTAGAGGCTTTATGGCTCTGCGTTTCCACGATCTCAATCTGCATGTCTCTCCCTCCTCCCCTAGATTTAGACTTCTGCAAGGCTGGGCAGATGAGGAGCCCAGACTACCACATCCACCAACAGCAGCAACAGCAGCAGCAGCACCAGGAGGACACGGAGGACGCGCTGTGCTCCGGGCCGGTTGCTCACGTCCACAGCCGCGCCTACTCCCTGGGCGTGGGCTCAGATGTGGACACTGAACCAGAGGTGGACCCCTCCCCCGCCCACGGCCTGCAGCACATGTGGATGCGCGGCCTTAAGTCTGAGCAGAGCTCCTGCCTCACAAGCCGCGCCAACTCTGCCCTCTCTCTCACCGACACCGAGCATGACAGGAAGTCGGAGCCTGACAATGGTGAGTGGGAAACGTCTCTTCTTACTCTTCAAGGGGATTGTCCATCACTATACAAAATGCCCAGGGGAGATCAAATTTCACTTAAGCTGATAAATCAGTGCACCTTTGATGATTCGTTTTTGTGTATGTGAGGATCCTGCACCACTTTTCCCCTTGACTGTATTTCACATTACACCCTCACAGTATCATATTATAAAGAAGAGAAATTTCTTGCCAATGAATGCAAAGAAAAACAACATATGACATTATAACTATTTTCAAGGTTTAAGTTACAGCCTTGGGCAATTACATGATTGAAACTCTCAGTTTTTGAACTAATGCTAATGCTTAAGTTCCTCTCTCTTTGAAGGTTCTTTGATGTGACTAAATACAGAAAATGTGCTATTGGTTATTTAGTCTCTGAAGTGAGCTCATATAGGAGGTGAAACTGGGGTTGACTGAGGATGGAGCTTGAGCAAAGTTCGGTGATGAACATCCACAGCACATGGCTCAGGGAAAAGGATTGAATAGCCATCGAAAGAGGAGGCAGATTTTGGTTTAAGGCTTGGAGGAAAAGGAATAGTAGGGGTCGGATGTCTACAGTACCTGACTGGCTGCCTGAGGGCAGCTGACAACCACCTCTGTGGGAAGACTATAGCCTGGAAGGAAGGAGAAGTTGAGAGGCGGGGGTGAAGATATGGGGCCAACTAGAGAAGAGTCTGGGATGGTGCCAGCTATCTGTCTTGCACTGCTGGGCTTGGCTGGGCTCCCTGCAGATGGAGAGTTAGTTAGAGGTGCACACAAACAAAGACTCTCTCCAACCCATCCCCAAGGGCACTGTCTGTTTATATGCCGCAAAAAAGGTGGAACGTATTTAGTGGAGAAAAGGAAGGGTGATAGAGAAGGAGAGAGAGGGAAAATGGAGAATTAGAGAGGGGAATAATAAGAGACACGGAGAGCAAAAAATGCTAATGAGAGAATAGAAATGGTAATGTAATGGTATAATTAGAATGAGAATAAAAGGGAATGAGTGGTTGAGGGTAAAACAGGTGAAGGAGAAGCTGATTTAGAGTGAGTGTTAGACAAAGATGGTGGGAAAAGGAGAGGGCTTAGACAGGAGAAGACAGGGATCATGCGAAGAAGGGTTTAGGATGTGCCTGTTTATGTTTGGGCTGCACCCAGGGGTGCTGTTTAATGACAGCCAGATTGGACATGGAGTCAGCCTTGAGCAAAATCACACGACGGAAGAGGAGAGAGAGCGAGAGTGAGAGAGAGGGAGAGTGGGAGTGCTCGCAGCATTACACAGTAATCAATTTGTGATGGCTGTGTGCATATGGACCAAAGTTATTACCATTTGAGATGAGGGACTCCATCTTTATCCAGGGTCAGAATGAGAGCTGCAAAAAAATAAAAAAAGGGGGGAGGCAGATGGGCATGCAGCAGAGGAAACAGAAGCAAATGAGGATGGATGAAGTCACAGAAGTGAGAGGAGAGGATTTAAATGTTCAAAGCATTTGGATTTGCTGCTACAATGCACCAGGAAAGCAGGTTTACGTGTGGATTCCATATGTCACATGAAGAACTGTACAGTGTGTCGTCTGGCTCTATAAACCTTGACACAATCTCTCTTGAGAACGTGCTCTTCCCTTTGCTCGCACTTTACCCCTTTCATCTGTGTTTTCTCTTGCATTGGTATCCCTTACTTGGCAAGCTGTTTTTTTTCTCCTCTCCCCTCTCCGACACCCCATTTATTCTCATCCTCTTCCTGTCCATCTCTCTCTGACACGTGGCCAGGTGTGTCCATGCGTGGCATCCTCTAATAGGAAATGCATTATGGATGTCACATTTCTCTCCATCAGCACAACAAAGTCTCACACGCCCCTCTGTTCCCCGCGATAATGAAAGTTAGAGCCACTCGCAAAAAGATGTTGGCGTAAAAGGGCCGAAATCAAAAAGCTAACGTCCCTGCCAAAATGAAAGTGCATTTTAAGTCGGCCCGACCTTGCACTCCCTTTGTCTTCAGAGCTCGCCCCCTCCCAAACCCACTACTGATGTCAGCTTCAAACTGGCAGGAATCCTTTTGTTCCTGGTCTGATTGAAGCTGACAAGTCAATTTAGTCAGTGTGTGTGTTTGTGTGTGTGTATGTGTATGTGTGTGGACTTGAGTGTGAGAAAAATAGAAAGAGGGAGCGGCAGATTAAGAAAGAGTAAAGGAGTAAAAGATTCAGCCTGTGTGTGAAGCTACGTTTGTACAGATGTCTGTCTTTATGCTCTTTTACAAGCGTGTGTACGTGTGTTACTGTGTGTGTGTGTGTATCTGTGTGATAGGGTGGTGAGGGGCGGAGGAGGAGGGGTGGGGGGTGCATGTCCAACTGTGACACCTCCCTTGAGGAAGGCTGTGGGCATTCTCGAGCACCAGTCAGACCTGCTGACAAACTCAGGAAAACATCAACACCCAGAATTGACGACAGTGCACCGTTGGAACAGAGGAGATTGGCAGTAGAAAGACAAAGTGTAGTTCAGCTAGAGTTTACTACTGACACACACACATGCTCATACACGTACACTACATGGACAAAAATATGTGGACACCCGTAAGTGTTACAGTAACCATGCCATTCCAACAGCAACTATGCAACTATGTTTCTATGTAGGGAGGCTCTCCACAAGATTTTGGAACCTGGCTGCAGGGATTTGTTCCCCTTCAACCCAGAAGAACATAAGTGGATAAGCAATAAACTGCTGCCACAAAGCTGGAAGAACACTGTTGTCTGAAATACTGTATGATGTAGCAGTAAGATTTCCCTTAATTGAAACTAAGCCAATTAAACCATTAAAAACACCATCGGACTAAAGGTGCTTTGACCATATACTGTAGTGCACAGTATACAGGTGGATACATACTCATACATACATTTTGATACCACTCTCTTGTCTGTGCGTTACGTATGGAGCGCAGGGTGATAGGCAATTAGCTTATTAGCATAAAAACTGGAGGAGGGGAGAACCTAGTTAGCCTTATTCGCTTGCTGTAACTTACAATGCACAGACCACAGACTGTATATAATTAGCCCATATATATAGACAGAGACTACATAGATATGCTTTATACACAAGTACGCACAGAGGCACATCCAAGAAGTATCTTTATCTGACAGGAAAAGCGAACAAGTTTATTTCCAAAAAGGTCCAGAAACTCTTCAGTCTTCTCACCAGAGACAATGATGTTTATTTACTGGGTGAGTGGTGAAATAAATGCTGAGAGAAAGAGAAGAGGAGGGTTAAGGAGAGAGGAAGAGGAACAGATAGATTTTAGTGTCAGTCCTCTGAATTACTGCAGTGTGGAATAAAAAAAAACTACATGAAGCTGTATTATCTGGGTTACACAACACTGTCTCATAATGAGATGTTAATTAATTGACCACTTTTTCATTAGTTTAATCATTTGCAGATTTACTAGCCTATTGTTTATCTTTTAGCTTATCTTTTTCCCCTCCAGCACTTTTGGATTGACACATTGGCGGGCAACAGACAGCCCCTGGTTTTACATCACTGCACTTTTCACATCGCCTCCCGAGCAGAAAGGGTTCTAAGGTACTGCAAACAGCGGTCCAATGAAAGGCTCATCACTATTATGGTAGATAACATTCTGTGCTAAATGCAAATGTCTGTGTACCATGGCCTGGAGTAAGCACCTCTGATCCTGATTATCGCGAGGATGTCCATTATTTTTTAAACTGACAACTCCTCAACTGTCTGATCACAGTGCAAATTAATACACTAGAAAGGTTTATGTTCAATTTCGCCGCACACTGCAGAGATAATGGTTTAAAGAAAATGGCTTTCAAATTGCCTCAAACATTTACAGTCCTCAAGTTAGCAATCAAGCCTTACAGCAGTGGTACTGAAAACACAACCTCAGCATGGATAAATCCCCCACATCCAGACGTGTTAGCCCTCATCTGTTGATCTGACCGTATGCTACACTGTGTTAATACTAGCTACCGGCTGTGTTAAATACCACAAACATGACAGGACACAATGACATACAACAGCTGCTTAAAATTTCACCCAACAGATATAAATAAATAAACAGACATTATGACTGGTTTTTTATTTGGTGTTACCTTTATTAGCAGGTTGATTGTAGAGAATATTCCAAAGCAAGATGTTGCTACATGAATATTAAAACCCTGAGTTCTAGCACTAAATGGACAAAATAATTTTGAACACAATTGCAAGAGTCCCTTTGTTCATTTTAATCAGGCACAACTTATTTACACTTCGACAGCTAGCCTCTGAATTCAATTTTGAGCATGCTTATTTTTCAAGCAAAATTTTTACCAAGTATTAATTGTTCATGTGAAAACATGCATTTTTCATGTGGAATTGTCCGTTGGATGGCAAAAACTGACAACAATTTACAAAAGTTTTTGCCTTCAAATCTTAGAATTTGCAATCGTATGTCTTTGTAATGGAAACATTTGGGATTTAAGCGTTGGCTCAACCAAACAAGTAATCTGAGGACATCACACAAAAGGCTATGAGAACAGCACCTATATTTGTCACTTTTTGTGATAATATAAATACTGAATGATTAGTCATTTAATCAAAAAAATTTTGTCATTGTTGGTTGCAGCCCTAAACAAATCAATAATATACTGTAACATGAGAAAATAATTTACAGTCATTCACAAATCCTTATTTGTTAGTATTTGAAAATGTCAGTGTTTTCCAACCGCATCGCACACCTCTATCATGCTAATTCAATAATGTAGAGAAAGGGGCCTTCAGGGCGCTTTTTTTCACATCTATTCCCCAATTTTATTTTTCTTATGCTTGTCCAATAAAATGAAGGATACAAAATAAATGTTCTTTTGAATGAGAGCAGTTACACCACTGTAACAGAGTAGATGCCTGCCAGGTTTATACTCACCAACACTAAATGAGCCATATTACCCTGTAAATAGATTACGCCATTAGACCTTCAAATAAAGTCATTTAAAATATTTTTTCATAGTGTAGTTGTTGTCCTTGCCTTTGAAATAAGACAAGCATGAATGTTACCCAAACATAAATGTTACATGCCGCTATAAAATCAGGTTGTTCGAGGCCTGGGGACTGTACAATGTCATAGAGGGCCCTCATATCCTTATAAACACGGTCCATTATTTTTATACGATGTGCCAAAGTTTTGCAGTCGGGTTTGGCCAGCTGTGCTCAAGTATGCTGCAGAAGGTTAGCAAGGGCGTGGAGACAAGCGGGTGGGAGAGTGAAGTGAAAACTGACCTTATGGTTTAATGAGCGTTAATATGGCACAGAGGAAGACAAAGACAGGGCTTAGAGATGGAAGACAGAGAGACTCAATCGCAAAGGAAAGATATTGCACAGATATTGGAAAGTCATCATCTGAAAATCCTGCCAAGGTTTAGCTGTAAGACGTTTTAATTTTAGCCAGTGGTGACTTGACACGTGTTATAATATGTTTGAAATACCATTTCGATGGACTGATGGAACCTGGTGAAATAGCAACAGGTGTTACACAGAGATGGACTTTCAGATGGGAATCAGATTTTCAGATTTTCACTTTATGATGCAATTCTGACATGTATTAGGCAATCTGACTTTTAATTAGATAGTGAGGAATTACAACGCTCATGTAAGCTCTCTTATCCACAAGTGTCAGATAAGAGACACAATGAGAATGAAATGGGTTTATGTGTTTTTCCTCCTTCTGATGTTGGAAGACACAACTCCTTTTGGCAGCTCTGCAGTCATGGATAACCCCATCGGAATCAGTGAACTACAATACTCCTGAGAGACAGAGACATCCGCAGATGTGCCAACACAGCAGCACATATAGACACGCGCACAGACACACAAGCAGCATCCCACTGTCTCTATCCTCCCCTGGCTGTTGGTGAGTGCGCGCAGCAAGCAGAGTAAGGTCTAAGTGGCAACACCAGGCAAACAGTCAGATGCTCTAACTCCCCTGTTTTCCCAAGGCCCAAGGGTTTTGCAGGAATGGATTGTCTATTAGCTCAGAAGAACATTGCTCAGTGCCATATCGACTCCCATCTCCACGTAACGTTTAGGTCTTTAAGTTGTAGAGTTGATCTATGGTACACGGACTTCGCTATTTTACCAGAGGAGAGATGATCAACTTAACCCTGGTGCGCTGGCCAGAGGAAAGTATAAACACTGTCTGGCTGGAGCCAGAAACCGTTTTATTGAATACCTATTCAGCCATCCAGAGAGGCTGAAGAGCTCCCATGAACTGCTTCAGGTGCCTTTATTGTAACAACAGTGCAGCTGTGTGGTTTTTCTCTTTAATAGCAGTCTCATCATACAGTTAGCCATGCAGGCTCTCTTCCCGGCCGTTGCCAGAATGTTGACCCACCCCGTTGTCCTAATGATGTGGACCTTACAGCCCGCTGATCCAAAAGAAGACCTACTGGACTGTACTGGTTGATAGTTAGGAAAGCTCATGTTTTAGTGTGCGTGAGGGAAAGAAAGAAGACAGAGGTATGCTGTCTGTCTCTCTCTCAGAATGCCACACCCCTCCTCCACTCTCATCTCCGCCGTTATGGCAACAGAAATATCAAATCAGAACATCAGCCGTAGTCATCTCATGTTGTCCGCTGGTTACCACAGGCTGTTCAGAGAAAGCAAACTCTGTGATGGAACATCACAGAGTCCGTGCTGCCAAGCTATTATTTTAATAAGCGGTCACATCCCGCATACTGGGTGATCACCTACACAGCAGAGAGGTGAGAGGCGAGCTGATTTTTAATGAACAGTTGAATAAGCGGCTTAAAATCACTTTTAGCTCCCAGCGCTGTTGGAGTATTAAATGAGAGAGAGCATGGTGAGTGGCACATGAATAAGCTTCGCAGAAAGGGAAACAATAGCCCTGAGAGTGTACCGAGAGATTAGTAAATCAGAGTGTTCTGTAATTTGGGGAGAGGCTGAGGGGCGGAGGACACAAAGGGTGTTCAGAGGACACACACACACTCAGATGCCCACACATGCTCTTGCTGTTTTTGTGTTGTGTGTGTGAGAGGTCAGGAGGGGTGTGTATTTAGGAGGGTGGTAGAAAAAATGCAGCTACAACACAGCTGAATTGACAGGGAATGGTTGTCATGGAGGGAAAGAAGAAATTAGAAATGTTCAAAATTGGAATTTCCTTCTTTTTTTCTTTACCTGAGATGTTTCCATGCAAGAATAGAAAAAGCATGCTGGCTTCTATGAATGGGCAGCTAGAAAAGCCTAATTGAACAACGATGGAGAAAGGAAAAGAAAAGTAAGCAAATCAACACCTTTTATATTCTGCATAATAACATCCTCATAGTGCATGAATGGGGACACTGGTTAAGTACGCTTCACAGAAAAAGTTGTTCGATTAACAAACCCACAGGTTCATTATTATTTTAAATCACAATTATCTGAGCCTGCATAGGATTTGATGCATTGCCAAGAGGATGTCAGTGATAGTAATGACAGGTAGGTTTCTCGCCATTAACAATCACTGCCATTTAGTTTAACTGCTTGTAGTAATGGCTACTCCATCATTGCTGCAGTCGTTGTACTGCCAGGGACACTTCGCCATAGCTGCGCGCCAGTGCCAGCAGCGCCGCCATCACAGCCGTGGTGCCAGTAGTAAAGGCTGCTGTTACAGCGGCACGGCAGCCTGAGCCTGTCAGACCTCCAGGGTGTGTGCCACCACCCGTCATTATCAGCTCTCGTGCCCCTGGCAGCTACAGACACACGGTCCACTGGGTCTCACCAATGAATTCAAGCGACAGCATGAATGCTGCTGCTCGGACGGCTGGACACCCACGCACATGCCATGTTTTGCGCGACACGCATACATGGACAAAACAGGACATGAAAAGTGCCTCGGACACGACTATCACGCATCGACCTCAGCACACAGTACAAACCGTCCACATCTAAACCACAAGAACTTTTTTAAGTGAGTATGAGCGGAGCATAAAAAACCAAAATGAAAGAACTAGTGATATATGGTTTATTTCACTCATTCACTTTGCCCTGGGATGGACTTTTCTACCACTGGGAGAATTGTCTGTATGATTTATTGGATTGATTGCAAACCTTTGTCACAGGCAGCGCGCACTGAAAAAGCCACACAGGATTAGAAAGCCATTAATTGTTACGTGTTAATTACAAACATTAAATGAAGAGTTTTAATTGTTTCTCCTGATGAGGGTAGGACCAAAGTGCATCAGAATCTGCATATGTAATAACTGAAACTCCTCCAGGCCTTTGGTTTAACTTTCACCTTAGAGTCCTCTTTCTTTCTGTTTCTGCTTATTTTCTGTCACTGTCTCTTCACACATCCTAGTACACCTATCTGTAACCCATCGCTGACATAATGCATTTCTTAGTGCCTTATTGAATGCCTAAATCCCCAACCCAAACCCCCCAGCTCTCATTTTCAAACCCCTGGCCTCCCACCCTAACCCCTAAAACTTTACATTTTAACTTGTGGGGTTCCAGCATTTTGGTCTCACGAAGGCAAGTTCGACCCCGCAGTGCTGCACCTGTGAATAAAACAAGCCCACACGCTACACACACCCACACTACCACAGACTCACACATCCCAGCCATTGTCAGCAATACAAATGGTGAAGTGGTCAAGGGATCGCTGATGTGATGTATGTACATGCTAAATGTTAAACTGGCTGCCTCGAAGAGATACATTTGTTAAGATGAGACATGACAGATTGGCATGAGACATCACCTCATATTTACAATATATGGAATTATCCCAAGGCCTCCAACATCTAAGCAGACTGCCTTGCTTTTTAGCATTTTATTTTTTTAAAAGAGGATGTTTTGTTGATACGCTTTGTGTCCACTGGTGCTCATCATAGCACGGTGATCGTGATCCACTTGTGTGTCTTTGTGCTTAAGATTCACGATATGCCGTCGACTGTGGCAGGTATTGCACTGTGTACATATGGAAAGAAAAATACAAATACATCAAATAGCAGAGTCCTTTTTTCTTTTTTCTTTTCTTTTTTTTGTTGTCCTCGTTGCAGCAGCTGCCACCTGTGCCAGAGGAGAGGCGTTAATAAGCTCACCCAATCACTTTTACTAGATAGATCACCCGACACCAGATAGATAATCATGCCGTTAAATAAATAAAACTAGCAAAATGCTTCAGAATGCTAAAGCATAAACATTTTATATGGGTGACTTAGGAAAAGAGAGTGAGTGGTGCAAGGGGAGGAGTGGAACTGAATTTGCATTACGGCGTCTCGGCAAAAGTGTGTCGCGAATGTGCATTTGCATGTGTGTGGTGGATAAAACCAAGCGACAGACAATTGGAGCGTACTCGGTCACCGGTCATCCTGCTGCAGTAGGCTGGCCTGGCCAATCTTGGGAGCTCTTGCCAGTGTTCACAAAAACTGAATGTGCTTGCTCTGTCCAAACAGATGCTCAATGCCATTTCAGATAGTGTTTACGTGTGTGTGCATGTGTGGTGGTGGGGTGAGTGCACCCGTGTTTGTGTATAGGCACATCGAATTTGTGTGTCTTCGTGTGCTTCCAAAAGTGTTCCTTTGTATTCATGTCTGTGCGTAGTGTATTTGCTCCAAACAGATGTTTTTCAATGCGTGTGTAGCAGCTGAATCAGATCAACACCAGCGAGGCAGTGAGTCTGGCCAAAAGGCGGATAATATTCACTGCAACGCTGTAGTACTACACACATACACGCACGCATAACACTGAAAAGTTAAGATTTGGAAAGAGCACATGTAGAGGCAAACCTTTACATTAAACTTACTGTAACATTTTAATCTTTAGCGGCTACATTCTATTTGTACTTGACTCTTAAGTAGAAAGAATAGATTAACTCAACGTGAATCATCATGATTGCAAGAAGCGTAGTAATAAAGGAAATTGCAAGCAACCATTAAGAAAAGTGAGCAGGAGGCATAATCAGTAAATAAATAAGGAGGTGGTTAGTGGTTTGTAGGAGTATATCATGAATGAATGGACTTCCAGTTTACTCAGGGCTTGTGTTTATATACTGTAGCCATTGCAATAACCATTCTGTTTATGTGAACTTGGTGAAGTAATGCTGCATTTTTGCTCCAACCCCAAGAGAAAAGCCTCACCCCTTAGTTACTGCGGCTGCTCTTTTCATTCTAGCATGAAGAATAATTGCATAAGAGTTTAAAATAATAATAATGATGGTGGCAGAATTACTATAGAAATTTATTGTAATTTTGTAAATGGGTCTTACTTCAACCAGTGGTAGACAAAGCAAGCTTCTCATTTATGTTAAATGAGTTTTACCAGCTGAAACAACTGTAGCTGGCAAATTTTATTAGCTGTAGCTAATTGGCTATTTAAGCTAACACAGTCTTGCTGACTTTTAAAGTAATTCCAGCTGACTCATTTAAAACTAGAATCCTGTAAAAAGTATTTACTTAATGGCCACATGATGTTAGAAATTACTATTGAGGTTAAGCTATGTGTCAAAGGCAAAGTCAGCATCTCATCAACTGATGATCAGTGTAGAGACTTACCAAAATATGGTGCATAATTGTTTATGTATTGCAGTGTAAGCTAGTTAGTCCTACTATTGTAAAGTATGATAAGGAAAATCAGACTCATACTTCATTCTAACATAATCCTGCTCAGCTGTTTAAATTTCATACTTCATATTTCATACTTCATTATCGTTTTTATTATTCTTTTTTCATCCAGCATGCTTTATTATTAAAAATACAAAATGGATGAGACTGACAATGGAACATTATCAAGATAAGCTCAGGTTGCTGGAGTGTAAACTTCCTAAGTAAAGAAAGATCAAGACAGAGCTGCTAACATTGGCCTACAACCAGATAGAGATCATCCAGTGGATGTTCCAGTGTGAGATGGTCCCCTAACACAAAGGGTTAGCCTATTAGAAGTTCCCTGGCCTTGGGGTAATGCGGGGCTGGGTTACAGATTCAGGATTGCAAAACTAGCCAGACGTACTGAAATTAGGGTAAACAAACTTGTTTAACTTATTCACTTCACAATCTTAAACATGTTCCCTTCAGCATGTGGGGAATTTCACAGCTCGACAGACCTGCCGTGTCTAGTTATGGCCACTAAACTGTAGGCAACATAGAATAATGAGCAGCATACATGATGAAGCATGAAGCAACAGTGGCTGACACTGTAGCCCCAATTCCCAACACAGCCACCCGTAACTCAGGGTGTGTATAATCTGTTCAAAAAACTACATACTGTATCTATGGTTCTTAGACCCGAATGGATATGCTCCACCAATTCTTAAGGTCTCCTTCCTCCCCTGGAGGAACTAATTATTACAGTCCAAAGAGTACATTTATCTATTGTTTTCTGTCTGTGAGTGGAATAAAGAATGACTGCAGCCCTGTCTGGTAGGGGAAGATCCTGCGGTTGGGGAGCGGCAGAAATGAGTCCCCAGCCTGTGAGATGTGTTGAGAGATGATCACCTCAGGGAAGCCTGGGCCGAGCCCCTCGTAGCTGGAGGCGGGGAAGGAGATAATGGGGAATTGTCTGGCCTGACAATAGGTGCGGTTCTTCTTTCTAGTCTTTGGGTCAGCACCAGAGATAGGTCAGCACACAGACAGAGTGAAGGAAACAGAGGGAGGAGGAATGAATGAGAGTAATATCTATACGTCTGTCCTTGCCCTAGTTGCCCTCAGTCAAATCTGTACCATTATGCTTTCATGCCTGATTTATGTGATGCGGGGTGATGTAGTATCTTTTCTTTCTGCTTTACTAGACAGGAAACAGAGGGTGGCAACTGCTATAAACCAGTCTTACAGTTGGCCTACCATGTACAACACAAAGTGATCCAACCTTAACTAAATATAAATCTTCTTGGTTTGGACTAACTACATCTTTATTGTCCTCACAGCTCAGGGCAATGCTACTTCTTTCCTGTGGTGTGATCTTGGTCAGAAACATACAGAGCTATTTACATCTGGACAAGTCTTAGCTGGATGGATTTCCTGATATCTCGTATGGGGAAGTAAAGAAGGAGCAAAGGGGCCAATACAGGCGGGGTACAATGTATCATCAACATATCTGCAGTTGTGCTACATTAGTGGAATGAGCATGGGATGATGCACAATCGCTGGTGATGTTTGGCCAGAGGCAGAGAGGCGAGAAATCCATAAATTAATGCACTCGCGGCTGTTGCACGGCCAGAGAGGCAACTCTGTGTGGGAAGGTTTATCACAGGCGAAGGTTATGATTGCGTGGATGTAACACGGGCTATAATCGCTGCTGAAATAAACACGGCACAGTTGGTGAATTGCTGCAATCATCGGTTAACCGCTAATGAGGTATGATGGCTCAGAGATCAAAACCTCTCAGCTGAGATTACTGCTCAGCTAATTTTACTTATACTAGCACAGAGTGGCTTTACACTCCCTTTTACATTGAGCTAAAATAGTTCTTTTGCAAAGTTGATTCCTCACACTGCAGTGCCGTTTTGCAATTGCAAAGCTTTTTTTTGTGCAATAATTTACTGGGGTGCAAGGCTAGAGAGTGGGATTGCTACAGTTACAGTTATACTTCTACTTTAAATTTGTTTTGACAATATTAGTTGACATGAGGATCATCCCTGCACATAGCTTTTTGTTCATTTGTCAAGGCTCTCTCTCCCTCTTTCCCTCCATTCAACACCTCCCAGTATCATCAGCCACAGACTCTAACCACCCAGCGGTGAATGTGAATTAACAGGCGGCATGCTGCTCGCAGCTTTTAACCTTCACCACTGAAACAGATTCATCACACAGACCTAGATACGCCTTCTCTCCACCAGTACACATGCTGCTGCACACACACACAAGTGCGCACACACACTTTCACCCGAATAGCACCTCACATATCATACATCCATGGTGTCGCCTCTTCACCTTACACACTGTACTTTGTGATCAGGAGAACAATAACAGATTCTTCTTCCTGGCTGTGTTTAGGACGCTTGGTGGTTTCTGTAGTTATGACTCAGCTGCATCGGAAAAATGTTCTCCATGTTTCTCTTTTTGCCTCAGAGGCCCTGATCTGTACTTAAAGTACATCTCTGTTCACTTTTCCTCAGTGCCACATTTATATATGAGAGGAGCTACCAGAAAATCAATGTCCATCGGAGTTGAGAGAAAGGAAGAGTGAGGCAGAGTTTGCCCCACAGGTCAAGGTGCATTGTGGGATATTGACTAGTCACCGGTGCTGCAGTAGGCTTTGAAAAACACATCTACGAATGTTGTTGACAATCCTGCCTCTGTAAAGTGGACAAATGCTATTATCCTCTGAGAGGAGAATTTGTTTTCACAGTCAATACACTTGTAGAAAAAACTGAACATGTGCTCAAATGGGTAAACAGGAGGGGTTCATGTTTTATAAAAACGTCTCTTTCGTGATTGTACGTAATGGGCCACATGCCTCGTACAGACCTTTAATTCCCAAAAGAATTTTCTAAATGTTAAGATGAGTATTTGGTAGCAGGTCAGCCTGAATTAAAGGTACAGTAGCAATCTTTCCCACATACAGCAGTTACCAGTAGTCAAATTATTATCCGTACTAGTTTACTGTATGGCAGTTTGGAATGTGATGTAAAAAGTTTAGCTGGATTTTCTAATGTTCAAAAAAGCATTATTGGAGTGTTGCTGGTTTGACTGCAAACATCTGCCTTCAAGTATATTATGATTTCCTCCTGTGACAATGCACTATTGCTGACCAACCAACTTTGAGCGTGTAATGTATAATCAAATTTTAATTCGCCGCTGTAGAAATCAATAGTCAGTCCAGTTAGATTGCAACACTGAGATAGAGGTGGCACAGAGGGATTAACACTTCCATAGCTGATGTCAGCTTCTTCAATACACCATCAAACATAATTGGCAGTGTTTGTGGTGGGAAGCAGTGTAAGATCATGTTCTCGGGCAAGACTGCTACCGGCTCATGTGGGGTCACCTGTGACACCTGGGTTTATGTCAGTGTAGTATGTGGCTTCACTACTGTCTCCTGTGATCAATAGTGGCAGTTAGCAGTGACAGGAACTGAAGCGTGAGGTACATGTTCATTGGAAATTGGAAAAAGACATCACAGGTTTTGTTCCCTTCAATTTCCCCTAATGTAACACTGTGTTTCAAAAGGTCATTCAATCACTTGGATGCTGGTGCACCTGTGCCTGGAATTGACTTTCTAAGATATAACAGATATAGTGATACTGTAACTGTATACGGCATTGCCCAGGAAAAGCTTTAATACTGTAATTCTTTTTCTAAGAAAGGAGGCAGTCAGAGGAGATATGAGGAAAAACCAAGGGCATGGGTCAGAGACAGCCAAGGGTGTGGCTCAACTCCTAGGAGATAATACCTTGTCCATAGCAGAAAATACAGACAGAGGGTAGAAAGTTTACTTAGGGCGTAGCTACTCCTTATAAGGGTATGGCTTCAGGCTTTCAGTTAATAAGAATGCTTTATTCTGCATTGCCTGTCTTGAGATATTAATTACAGTGAAATAAAAGTGCTGGTAGAATGGAGAGCATTGACTAAAGGTATCTGAAGTTCAGCCAAGTCAGCATTAACAAAAAGCTTCATTGTCTTAGTGTTAACTCTTAATGCTGCTGTAAATCCTAAGAAATGAATCAATAGCCAACCTTTTCAACCAATGTTACACTCTTCAGTGTAGAGACAGCTGGTTCATCCTCAGGCAGAAATATTATTTATATTTTAGCTGTATATAAAAAATGAGTAAATGGTTTTATAACACACTATAACATATACTACGGTGTATATGAATGCAAGAACATTCCAGTGTTAATTGATGCCTTTGCTAAGAACTCCTCCTTTTTATATAATAACTGCACAAACAGTTAGTATACTCCACTTGCATGTGTGTGGTTTATACATTAGTTCAAACACAATGTAAAATTATTTGTCAGCCAACAAATACATATATTTTATGGCTTTTATTGTCTTTTAGTAAAAGCATTAATTTATTTTCTACAAACCAGGGGGATTCGTGATAGACATATTTTTAGTCCCTGTAGGTTTCTTTCTCAGTACTACCCATAATTAAGCGGAATATATATTTTTCCCAGGCTCTTCACATCCTTGTGTCCTTCCTCCTACTTTCCTTACTTGTTGTGGCTTTAGCGACTTGGATGTCTGCTTTAAGTTGTAGATATGTGACAGGATGCTTTTTCTTCTGAACTTTAAAAAAGTCTTTCTCCAATTAAAGCTTGCTTGTCATTTACATAAACTCCAAGTATCCCAACAATAAGTAGTCAAGAAAGATGTTGAAAAATTAAAAACTACTTTGTTAATTTAGCAATTCTAATTCTATACTGCTGCCAAGAAATGTCTGTTAATAATATGAATATTCATCCTGTGAGAACCATTAACATTAGTAATTCATAGATAATTTCGCTTTACCTCACTGTGTTATACAACATGAATAACTATAATTGGTGAAGTAAAATAATGAATACATGTGCATCATGTTTCCACTATAATGCGATTCTGTAAAGGATACATTAGTGTTTAGCAAAGATAAACAATGTATATAGCTAACATTTGATCAGCATCGATGATAGTAAAAAAAAAACATACATAGAGCACTTTTGGTTTCTTTCCAGTTGACTAGTCAGCAACAGTTAACAAACATTACTGGATGGATGGATGGATGCACTGCTCTGCTGCTCGATTGGGGATTTAATTGTTATATACTGCATGAGAAACAAGTAACTATCTTTTGGAGGCTACGGTTGGGGTTTAGAATTGTTCCTGTGAATAAAAATCAATATATTTATATGACAGACCAAATAATTTAATAACTGTACACCGTGCAGCGGTTTTAAACCAGTTTATAGTTTAAAACTACTGAAGACATATATATAATTACAAATATACTATAGAGTGTAATCGATCATTCATTAACTGTTATACAGCAGTTGGGAATGCTTTGTAAACACTTAAAAACTGCCTCTATAAATACACTGTATTGTTATGATGTTTTATAAACCAAAATGTTAAATGGAGGTTAAAATAAAACTCATGAAGTTTAACACTTAAACTATACTGTATGTTGTATAGTAAAGTCAGAGTTGATGTTGGGTGGTCAGTGATGTGCACTGTTAATTGAGTAATTAAAAAAAAAATTTCCATTATAACCACAATTTAAGTTTTAATTGGTGGATTCAGATCTTATACCGAAACCCTATTTTAAATTGCTGTGGTCAGGCAACACCTCTCCTCCTAATTAGAGGACAGAGCATAGATCACACATTGCTGCCATAATTTACAATATTAGACGTTAATACACTGCAAGACTTGGTAAATGCCTTTGTTTATTCGATGTTTGACTGAACAATCATTGGCCATTATGTCATGTCTCATCTAAAAATTCTTCCTCATTAAGGTAGTATCCTTCACCAAAAATTTCATGAACTTCATGAACTCCATACTGAGTTTGCTCAAAACTGTAGTTCAAAATGCAAAAGAAATTAACCATTTTGACAATCATTAAGCATTTCAGTGTTGAAGGTCTGTACACAGACCTGTAAATGTAATAATGCTTTTACATATTAAAGCAACAAGTATAGTTGCTTAGTAAAGAACCTAGAGCCTCTCTTCAAACAAAAGCTTTTTCTACAGGGGTCATGTGTGTGACTGGATGGGAGGTAGATGAGACACAGGCTGAGGGATATTCAGGGTTGTGCTATAATGAACTATATATCTAGTAAAGCTACAATTCACGCTGTATTCTACAGCCCCCCCTCTGGAAATAGAGACTATTCAGGCTTGTTAAGCACCACAAGAGCTGCCTAGAAGCCTGTCATTTCACGATAAAGTAATAGCATTACTTTCATGGATTTAGTCCTCACTGGACAGCAAATGATATATTTATGTATAGATTTGAGATGGGAGGCAGACAAAGTTGTAGTCATTCCACATTAGCCTCTCTGTGTGTGTGCATATGTGTGTGGTTGCATACACGTGTGCCCTTCATGAGGTGTATAGCCCCTCACTGGTACAATGCATTTCCATTATAAGGCATATACCCTCATACGATGAGCCGGCCGTTGGCGGTTACTGTGACTGTCACATCTATGGGGGAAGGGAAGGGATATTTCCTGTTTAGATGCCACCAATTTCCTCTTCATGCATGGTGCACTGGATGTAATGCACACGTACACCGCACACAATTGATAGATTTATTATAGCGTGTCGGGAAAAGTGCGGAGCGTCACATTTCAGCCAAAATGGACCCATTTGGCGGCGGGCAATTATGCAACCCCTCGCCCCTCCTCCACCTATCTTCTCAACCACCTCCTCCACACCCATCCAGACAGCGTGCCAGCCACTCAGCCAAATCCAGAACGGCACCAAATACATGTTTCTGTCCACAAGCTTCGTGTCAGCTTTTTGCATCGAGCAGGAGGAATGGGGAAAGAACAGGTCATTCTGACAGTAGGAATCACTCTGTGTGGATCTTAAATGTTTGACGTAATGGGCTCCAGAAATAGATGCAGCAATGTCCTCTGACTCCTAGGAAAGAGGAAGAATGTGTACGCAAAGTGTGTGTGTTGTGTGCTTGGGAACTTGTGTGAGAGAGTGCGCATGTCCATTTGTGTCTGCTGCTGCTGCTCGTGTGTGCGATTCAAATGGGCTTAAGTGAGGGATTCACGCATGCAAATGAAGCCACTTAAATCTGGGTCTTTTTTTCCCCCTCTATCTCGAAGGACACCCTATTCTCTATTTAGAGCACCACTTTGACATCAGCCCTATGGAGGCAATGCCCTATGGGACTTTGGTCATAAGTGGTGCACTATAGACTATACGGAATCATCCAGATTTGCCTTATATAATCTCTCATCCTCAGAGATATCCACAACAAATCTTCAACAAGCTCCTTGCCTGATGCAGACACTCAACATAACCCATCGCCCAGCTTGAGCATTAAGCATTACCTTTTGAAGAAGTGTTCAATATCGTGGGATTCCTGGCATTCGGTGCTTCCAGACAGCATTTGCTGCTTTAGAACAGTTAACCATCTCCCAGCATGGTTCCTCCTCTCCAGACAGACTCTGACTTAGAATATTGATCTCTCTGCTAGCTGTATCCTTACCCCTCAGACAATCCATACTAAATGTATTAGCTTTGGAGAGAGCTACAATGTCCTCTGCAGCTAATCATATTTAGCCACAGAGAAAGGTATCTTTAAAGAAGCAGCCTATTTTCAGGGCCAGAGTGAATTGTCCAGACCAGAGGATGGTGCTGCAGTGTGCAACATCAAAAGGCGGGCTTCAGAGGCTCTGGCATATTAGAGGACCATTTCAGTTCATCTCAAAACATTAAGGCCTGGAGTGCATGTGTGGGTTTATGCAAGCAAACACACGTATGTTCTTGCATATAAAGGAGTAATTTCGCCCTGCCATGATTTTTCATGATTTCTCTCCCTTGTCTCTCACCAGTCACACACACACACACACACATATGTACTTGCGCACACACACTGTTATGTATCACAGCAGGCATCATACAGGAGAGCAGCACTGATTGTTGAGTGGGGCAATCAAAGGCTTTGATGCTAATCAGCGCTCACTGTCCTGCCAGTTTGGGATGATGGTGGAAATATACAATAAAGAAAAGGCTTTTATAGCAGATGCCCGATGCCTGGCTGATGTGATTGCTCTCTACCTCATTCACTGGGTAGCAGGGGATAGAAATCAGCCTTGAGCTGGGGGATAGGGCTGTATGCTGGCTCGCGCGAGCTCCTAATGCAGTGCCACATGTAATGAGCTTTGGATTTTGGGCCCCCATCATGCATAGAGTTTTTCCGCCTAATCTGCTAAATACTCTGTGAACCATTCATTACATTTGTTTGGGTTGATTTCCACACTGCGACTTCTGTAGCGATGACAGTAGTACTTTGTTTGGCGGGATCTCCTGCAAACCGTTCTGATAACACCTGTGCCGCTTGATGCAGCGAGCATATTCCTGGCAGTCATTTCCTCTCTTGGTAGGGGGGCTGCTGGTGATGTGTGTTTTTCTAACCGTTGATTTCTCTGAATGTGCTCTGAGTGCGTCTGTGTTTGTCTCTGCCTGTCTTAGCTCTTGCCTTTTTGGACATATGTGCTTTTGCCTTTTGATTTTGTGTGCCTGTGTTTGTGTGTGTGGTTATGAGGTATAGAGAGAGAGAGAAGAAGCGAGTGAGGGATTTTGACAATCCGTCTCCATTGTGTTTTTTGACTGTGCGTGTGTGCTTGCGAGTGTGTATGTGTGTACATTACCTCTGCTTGTTGGTTGACAGGCTGTTGTTCGGCCTTCTGACAGACAGTTCCATTAAATCATGCTACAGTGGTAACCTGCAGTGACAGGACGCCATTGCCTCCCTGGGATTCCTCCATCAGGGTCTCTCATGCGCTTAACGAGGAGGTAAACATGCTAAATTGTCTGTTGGAGATGAAGTGAAGAGGCTGTCTCAACGCTGTGTGTCACGTGCGATGTCCACGCAAGTCAGTTTCCTTACTTGGAGCAATATGCATAAGCACAGTGAGAATACGCAGCTAAGAGACGTCTTTGTTCTTTAAATAGAAAACATACTGTTCCTTAGCATTGGTTTATGGAAATACACAACATTAATGTTAAATGCTGCCAACACAATGTGAACAGTCTCAGACGTGGGCTATGCATAATGATAGATTTGAAAACACACATGGAAGGCTTAATTGTGGTCAGAATGGTTAGACAGGGTAGAATATTCTTGCAAAAATACTAACCACCTAACAATCTGAAATGGCAGGACTCATAAGTGTGCAGTAATATTTTATGCATTGGACACTTAACATTGAGCTTCTGATATAACTGCCTGTTAGACCACAGCCACACTGACAGTTTTGCAGAAACATTTTTGTGGTTTTTCTCTCAGTGCCAAATAGTTCTGCAGCCAATTATTTTCAAGCGTGAGAGAGACAGTGCGGCATTGCTATTGTTGCACTGAGGCCATGCAATAATAAAAATGCAGCTCCTTTGATGAGTCCTCTAGTAAATGAGCGCTGCATTTGAAGATGCTGTTTGTTGCTTGCGAGTTGCTTCCTGCAGATTGAGGCAGAGTCTGCCTGGGAGCTGCCTGGTGAGAAAACACTGAGTGGATTTTGAAGAGGTGTTGAGTGCAGGGGATGATGGCTCTGCTTGTTCCTTTTAAGGTTATTTTAAGCTGCAGACCTGCAGGGTGTGTGGGTGTGTGTGAGTGTGTGGTGTGTGTCAGGGTTGTGTTTTAATTAGAGAGACAGGAGTGTGTCCTTGGGCTGCCGCAGAGGGTCAGGAGGGAACCTGGTAGTCTGGGAGAGCAGTGGCTGGGACAAGTCTGGCAGGCCTGCTAAACACCCATTACCCAGACGAGTAGATGCACTCAAGAGCGGACGCTCACGCCCACACCCGTACACACCCATGCACACAGAAACGCACGTACACGTCCTGGATCTTGGCGCCATTCCTGTTGGCCGGTGATACCATGGTAACTGAGCAGCCTGCATCTCCATGTGTTCCACGGCCTTCTCTCGTCTCTGAAAGCAAAATTACCACTGGCACTACTCTGGGGAGATGGGGTGAGGCAAGGGAGAGGTGGGCAGATTGAGAAGGGCAGCAGGAGGTGGAGTGGAAGGAGCAGGAGGAGGTTGAGAGGAGGTGAGGGGAATTGAAAGAAGAAAAGGTTGAGAGGGGAGAGGGAGGAAGCATCTGACATTTATGTTCCTAGCCAATAGAAAATGCCACTTCAGGCTGGCATCTCTCTTTCATTCTCTGTTGCTCTCTCCAGCCCCCCACCCCCCACCCCCGACCCGAGGCTCACCCCCCAACACCTCCTTCCATACATCTCACTCCATCCCTGCCACCTTCCCTCGGTCACTTCTCCTTGCATTTCCCTGTATCAACCGTCTTCCTGTTTTCATATTGCTATCGTATGACCTCTGGCTTTCATCCATCCATTTCTTCATCTCCCTGTAGTCATTTCCATATCACAAGCCCTCACCTATGCCACATCACGCCCATCTTTCGTCAGCTTTCCTCTTTGATTCTTCTCCTCAGAATCCTCTTTAACCTCCCTTCACCTCCCTCCCATACCTGTATTTGCATCTCCTCCTTTCTCTCTTTCTGTCCCCAGCTAATCCCCTCCTCAACCCCTCCCCACACACACCTCTGGTGTGCCTAGCCTGGGCCCCAGCCGATGATGGGACTCATAAAGCCTCCCAGATGAGGCGATAGCTAATGGCTGTTGAATAATGCATGGCAGGCAGGATTTAGAGAGCCCAGTCTATTAGCCTGACCAAATACTCTGGGCTTTTATTAAAGACCAACACTTACAATTACAAACTACATTAAGGCTGGGGTCCTGTCTCAGCTCCCCCTCTCTCGCCATTCGTCGCTGTCTCCATGGTCATAGCTAAGGCAGAATATTATCTTTTGCTTTTTAAGATTTTATAGCCATGGAGGAACTGACCCTTTTAGAGGGGGTCACTGACAGTCTTTTCTAGTTGTTGTGGCTTTTCTTTACGTTATTGTGTCAGAGGTCAGTGTGGCCCTTTTAGTCACAGTTGTAGATAGAAAAGAAAATGGGTGAGGCGGGGGGTGGGGGAGGGCAGGGGTGTCACATTTTCACTGTTGGTGGTCGGTATGAAAATGGAGGGTTGACGCATATGTGTAGGCTTTTTATGTCTCTCCCTGCTGTGGAGTGTTGGTTTTTGCAGCTGTTGTTTGTCCTAACAGCAGTGACAGTGTGTGCTTGTGTGCATGTAAGGCTGAAATATATGGCCGTTTGAATGTGTATGTGTGGTGCGCACACCTGTACTGCTGCAGAGAATTGTCATCATCTTCTAGATGGATTTTAATTTTCTCTGAGTTTGCTGTTGCTGCTGCAGATGAGGCTTCCTCGCACATCATTCCACATGATTATACATGAATGTTAATGGCTGCTAATAGCTGTAAGTGTCTGGAAGTATGTGTACTGTAAGTGGGTTCTGAATAGTCATAAAGTGTTGTTAGCTAATGGCTATCTAAACATCCTTCTGCCTGGCTATGTTTAAGTGCACACTTAGCTGTCTCTCTGTAATAGCGTATTGACCTATCTTCTAATTTTGAGATTGCTATGCAAGGTTTCATCTTGCATTTGCATACTACATTGTGACACGTCTGCATATTCTTGACAAGTTTGCAGAGCTAGGTATTTGTGTGCCACACAGTCCGTTGAGGTATTTCCAGAATGAGACTGTAGTCACGGGATCAATGGTCACTGGGCTGCTGCCATCTTGTCAGCCCAAGGGTTCAGTTTTTATTGTGCTGACAGATCTTTAATCATGTAATTTAGGAAAGCAGAGGATATCTAGGCCATGTCAGATAGAGTGTAGACACCATAAGGGACGATAGATTGATGTCAGTCAGATCAACTCAGACAGTGTCAGCCCTGAACCCTTGATCCAACCACATATCTACAGCCTGGTCCCTTGTCTGCCATGTGTCTGGAGAGCTAAGTGATTATATGTCTGATCCACCATCGATCAGATGAAAAGCTGCCGCTTCAATTTGTGGCCAAAAACATCAACCTCATGAGCTACCATTTCCTGTTTGTGTGTGTGTGTGTGTGTGTGTGTGTGTGTGTGTGTGTGTGTGTGTGTATACGTGTGTGTTTCTCTCTTTCTTGCTGATGTTTATTTAGTCTGATCTCCTGGCTGACCCTGCGGCCAATCCATGTTCCTCAGTGGGCTGCACTCTATATATAGTATTTCCTAAATGTCACATACGTTTAAACCATGTTTACCTCCTCGCACGTACTCATGAAGCTTTATTTAATTTAGGATCTGGTCCAAACAGTAGCGTGTTAACATTTACAATCTGCCTTTCCTAAAAGTAGGCTATGTATTAAAAATAACCAATTCATACTCAGAAACAGATACAACAGTCCCAGCCATAGACACAAAATTCTGGGTGATATTAATCAAAAATGAATAAGAGATGGATCTTTGTATAATTACTTACAAACCAAAATAAATCTAAATTTCCTGACCAGTCTTTGTTGGTGTGTGACCCACTCCTGGACAGCTACCTAGCTACATTCACCAACCAAGAATTGACGTCATGCAATCAGATAATCAAAAAAAATAAATAAATAAATCAGACTCTGACAGGTCCAAAGCTGCCTGAAATATTTTGATTGCATTTGCAGTTTGTTAAATCATAAAACAAGGCACCACAAACCTCATTAGGTTAAAACAGGCTACGTCAGCCCAAGGATTGTACCACTAGTTTGCCAAGAATACTATACGTCCAGAGTATACTGGCCCCAAACTCTCCGTGACTGAAGGCAATTACTGAAGCCATGAGCTGTTGTTGAAAATACCAATTTAGATATATTGCACTGATGTGAAAACTGAGCTAAACAGCACCCAGTTGATAGCACTTTAGTGAAAAATCCATCCTCTATGGAGGTAGCTACTATGCTACTGTTAATGAAGCTGTAGACATAAATTTGAACTCTGCACTTGAAATAAAAATGAGGAGATATCAATCCTTTTCTAATTTAGTGACTCAATACATTTTATGTCATAATGAAGTAACAACATCAAATCCTATTGAATCTCAGCCAAATCAGTAATAAATCACAGCTGAATCAAATCATATTGAATAATGTAGTTTCGTATCACATCATCAATTAATCTGTCGCATCTTTGTTTCAAATATGTTAAGGACTGCTTTGTAAGAGAGAGGAGCACACACCCTCACCTTGAAGATAGTGTTGAAGTTTTTTGAAAAAATTGTGCCTCAGTAGGATGTCTGAGCACAAGAGGGTCACTAAATGTCTTGTTTTCCTCTTCACCTATCAAAGAAGCTACTTGAGTTCAATAAGTGAATAGAGGGCAGTGTCCCTAAAAGAAAGAATAAAGTAGTATTGGTTGGAGGGTGTTTTTGTTGAAAAGAGAAAGGTGATTAGGAGGAGGGGTGAGCTCATACAGAAGGTATCAAGGAGGTCTAACAGATATTCTGATTGCTTTATACTGATACGGACATTAACAAATGACTCAAAAATGGAAGGTGTGTGTGTATGTGTTCACCGGAGGCATGTGTTGAGACAGCAGAGGACTGCAGTGTCTTATCTTCGTTAACGGTGCTCCTCTGTCTCTCTGGAGGCGCAGAGGGAGCAGAGGGCAACTGCAGTCTGATGTGGGGCATCTGTTCCCACATTTGTTAAGCTTCTCCTGGTGTGTGTGTGTGTGTGTGTGTGTGTGTGCGCGTGTGTGAATTTAAGAGAGAGGCAGACAGACGGAGAGCACTAGAAGAGTGTGAAAGCGTACGCGTGTGCTCGCGTTGTGATCGCTGTGATAGGTGCGGTCGGTGGAGTGGAACGGCAAGGTGTTGTTGCAATAGAGGGCAAGTGCCGACTTGTCATTGGTCTGTGTTAATGCTGACCCAGGGCGGTGGCTGCACTCACCTCATTGACCGCAAGATGGCCGCCAGTCGAATCTGCAGGTGGTGCTGAAGACACATCTCTTTCCTCTTATCCCAACCCCCCCCCTCCTGTGCACTCTTTGTATCTCTATCCCCCCCCCCCCCCTTTTTTTTTTTCCCGTCGGAAAACCCACCCCCCCCCCCCCCCCCCCCCCCCCCATCTTCCCACATTCACTCAGTCCTGTCCTCTTGTGCACAGTGTGTGTATGTATGTGCGCTTCTCTGAATGCTTTGCTTTCCATACTGTAATCTCAATGGGGACATTACATGCATAATCTACTCTATAATAAGACTCTAGTTGGCCCCGGATGCCTGGTTACGATAGGAAAAGAGATGTGTTAATTAGACTCATTTACAGCACTAGCTAGTAAAGAGCAGGACCCCTTCACAGATGACCTGCTTCTCCTTGAGAAGAGCCACAGAGTTACCGATCAAAGTTTCACATGGCAAACCACCGGGGATCAGGTGGTGAGCTGAGGTAGTACCAGCGAACTTCTTTAAGTCAAGAGCAGTTCTGGTAGATGTAATGGGAATAGGAATTATTGACTGGAGCAGCATGGTATGGAAATAGTGTCTCTGGTGTGCCATCATCGAGACGGAAAGCTTATAGTACCCTGATTTATGACTGCTGTGGAGAATTGAGTGCTTCATAAAGATTTGCCGCTGGCTGAGATGGAGTAATCAGTGAAGTGATCTGACTTTGGTGGATTACAATTCCAACGAGTTGTAAAGTCAGTTACAATGCCTTGACTTTGTCTGTTGGACAATGCATGTGGAAGGAGTCAGAGTCTAACTTTGGCCCTCTGTCAAGGTCATATGGATTAGAAATGATTGGGTTTCCAATATTCTACTGGGGAGTTCTGCATGATGAATCATCACTCCATTCCAAATCGACACCAATTAAGAAGGGTTTGTTTATTCCGCTGTGGGACATGCTGTGGATGTTCGCTTGGAACAAGCATTTTCACCCCCTTTCTCTTTTCACAAGCAACACTATGGCATTTGCAAGGATTAGTATAATATGTTTGTGTGTACGTGTTGTGTGTTTGTGTACTTTTTAGCCATGCTCGCGTCCTTGTGCACTATGGGGTTCATATTTGTTTCAGGCCTGCAGATTCACACTTTATTTGCACGCTCGTGCATGTGTGTGTGTGTGTGTTTGCGTGTGTGGACATCTTGGCATGTGCGTGTCCACAGTCATGTCACTCAGTGTTTACTGTGTAGCCCTGCTCTGTTTGTGCCAGTAGCTTCATGTCTGTAAAGCATGCTATATGAAAAGTGAGGTTGTGGAGCCCAGTGCCGGAGCCAGTGAATTCATTTGCATTCATTCCACTGCCTGTCTCTCCTCAGAGCCCATTCTAATGACCAGCAGCTCAGGTCTGCTACAACACTTCGCATACTCTCTCTCTCTCTCTGTCTCTCTCTGTCTCTCTCTCAGTGAAAAATGGGCTGGATAATTCCTGTGGCTGATACCACTCTCTTATGAGGGATCTCTTCATGTTGGTTTGTTTGCTGTCAGGCCCAGGCACTTTCTCCTGTTTTAGTGTCGGAGTCAGAGGAAATATAGTGTATGCATGTGTATGCAATCGAAACTCTGCCATACTCTGTGTGTGCTTGTTGTGATTGTTTTGGGGTTGAGGAGATGCAGTGTTTTCATATATAGGAGAGAGTGGGGCGGGTGAGGGAGGAGAGAATCATAGGGCTTGTAAAAGATGAATGCTCTTTTAATCACACATGTTAGCCATTGTGGCATTTCACCTCCTAGTCTCAAACACCTTGTCACGCCCTCTTCCCAGTGATGCAAATTCTACCGGGGTAATAACTCATGATATCACGCCACTACTAAGCGTATCGGCTCTGTCAGACGCCATTGTGCATGCTTGTGCGGGCATTGCATGCGCGCAGCGGAGTGTGACGGGCGGGCATGCTGGCGTGGGTATCATGGTGACCAGCCTCAGTGAGGCGCTCGGGAAGAGGGCGATGTTGGACTCGGGAGGTGTTGCCACAGTGGCCATTGCAGTGATGCTGCACGTTCATCTTCACAGCCTGCCTCTGCCCGCCTCGCTGCTGTGAGCTTGCTGCGTGCTGCAACCCCAGGCATCTGCACGCAGTGACATTGCTTTTGTCATGCGCCATTTCTGCTCTGACTCCAGGCTGGGAGGCACCAGGCTGACGGCAGGCAAACCGGCGTGGTCACGGCGAGCTGAAAGGTGTTGTCAGCTGCGGGAATGCGCCGCCAGCGCCCATTTTTCGCTGAGGAAGAAGACTGAAGGTTGAAGGAGCATGCGCGGTGTAACGAACCTGGTACTATTAATAGAATGAGGCTCTGAGGAAGACAGGCCGGTGAACAATGCAAATAATCCGGCGCGCTATCCCGCAACCACCACTTTTCATATGGCATGCTTTACGAACGTAACTAACAACAGGCGAGGACACGTGGAACGCGGTGTTTGTGGGCTGGACGCGCGTGCCAGATAATCCGCACTGTTTACACGCGCACGTGCGCGGCGTTATGAGCGAGATGGTCTGGGCCGTGTGGTTGCATGATGCGCAGGTTTGTTCGCGCGAACGCGCGGCGCACTGGGCTGTGCTGATCGCGCGGGTGCCGTGGTGCCAGCGTTCTGACGGTGCGTCTGACGTCACGGCAACAGGCAGGCCGCTGTTGAACGGTGTCGTTGGATGGATGATTCGTGTGGAGACTCCCCGATGGCGTGGGCAATTCTGATCCGTATGGGCCTTGACGGAGGGGCAAGGTTAGACTCGGCTCCTTCACATGCGACAATCGGCTGGTTGAAATCGGGCGTTGTGGCTGACACGGCTTTCGTTGAGACAATCGCAAAATCGAATCGCACTAAAATTCTCGTCAACCGGCGACAGGTAAACGCTCAGTGCTCACGGCGTCATCGTCGGTATATAACAAATCGATGATAACACCAAGCATTCCATGCCATCTTGTCAACCTATTCTGTTCATTACAATCTGCGGGCTGCTCGCGACGAGAGTTCGTGTTCTCGGCTCGCCACCTGGTCATTGCCGTGTTTGGTGTCTGTTCGGGAGGCGGTCAAATCAGCAGAGGGTCATAACTGTTTTGCTGGCCGGTGTGAAATCGGTCTGATGGCTGCATCTCTTTCTATCGTGGCTCCCGGCGTCCGGGAACAACTGAAGTCTTGTTATGGGTGGATGTGGCAATACGTTGAGATTACGGTGTGGAAGCAAGCGCGATGAAGAGCGCACACATATGCACGCACTGTGCTGGGTGAACGTGGGAAGATGAAGGAGGGTGGCTGTGTTCGACTGGGCTATGTAATGGATGATGGAGGACAGATGAGGTGCGCAGGGCTGTTCGGCCGACGGCGTATCTTGCGGTCGACGGTGATTGCGGCCACTGCTGGTCGCGTGTGGCAGACCAGCCAGTTGAGAATCGACGCGCGTACTGGTAACCTGCCGTTCCGCTGCCATTATCACGGCGATCGCAACACTGTTTTGCTGACTGCCTTTCTGCTATTCTCATCTATCCTCTCTGTAAATTCACACTTACACACACAAGGAGAGCAACAAATGGGAACAGACAACACGTCGGCTGGGTTGCCCTCTGCTCTCCTGCTGCGCCTCGAAAAGTTGGAGGGCATAGACCAGCTGTGAGGTTTGCTGCGGGTCCTCTGCTGTCTCGACACGTGCTCCGACGGTGCACACGCCTTTCACGGTCGTTTGTTAACAATCGTGTCGGTGAAACGATCAGGATGTCGTTGGACCTCGCCCGGTACCGCAGCGAATGCGCCATCCTGATCGCTGCTTGCGGCAAAACGCCTCGGCCAATCTTTGCACTGTGTTTGGGGACGCCCTGTTCGCGTTGAGACTCAGGTGGCGACGATGGTGAAGGAAAACCAGCGTTGAAACCGCGGTGGCTCGGACGTCTGCGGGCGCAATTTTTCGAGGCAACGCCGGGTGATTGTCCTGAAAGCGCGATCCTTAACATGTTTGAGAACAGGTAAATGATGTGATACGAACACGACCATTCGGTATGATTTGATTCGGCTGTCGTTGTGCTGATTTGACAATTCAACGGTTGATATCGTGTGACGCCAAAATGTGTAACAATATTCCAT
>BRZM01002844.1:0-26543 GCA_033238685.1 Lates japonicus | reverse complement strand
GGAAGTTAAGGTATTGCTAGTTCATCTTTCATTAAATCAGGTAATAATAATTGAAGATTCCATTCATATTACTAGTAAATAGCTGTAAAGACAAATAAAATTAATGTATCTCATTTTCAAATATGATAAATGAATTTACTTTCATTCCAAATATAATCAGCTCCTATTGATTATCTCTGTTGTGCTTTTGAGGCTGTTGTTATTTTGTACAATTTATTATTATTACGCTATTGCTATTATATTTTTAGCTATTTATTTTTATACTGAAAATGTTTCTCAGCACTCACCACATACGGAAAATAAATTAGTGTGGATTACTAGATTTGACAGACAACAAAAACTGTTTTACAGTTAGCGTTAACTGCGTGGATGTGTCAGATGGCTTTGGCCCAGAGCAAGTGCTAAAAGGAATGTGTGTGGAATGGGTGAATATGACGTAGTGTAAAGCACTTTGGGGTGGTTGAGCATTTACTAGAAAAGGATACCCATTTACCAAATATATTTAGGTTGCGTACTAATAGATATAAAACTATTTAGTGTCATTATCTTGGACCCAAGAAACTGTAATTTTTCTTACTATTTCTAACATTTTATTGACCCAGTGATTAATGGTATCAAGGGATAGATTAGCAGAAATAGTTGTTATTGAGTCCCATATGTAAGATATATCGACAAGCAGCCATAATTTTCATATCCTGCAGTATTAAGAAGATAGTGCGATTATTCGTCAGTTATACTGGGTAGACACTGCTATTGAATCAAGATATTTGCAACATTTAAAAATATGACATATTCCTTTGGTATAAACTGCAAGCTGGAGCCAAACATTTAGGATGTTGAGATGCTCGGTGAAAATCATCTTAACGTGAGCTGTTACATTTGGCTGAATTTTCATCTTTTCTATGATCCTCAGCCAACTTTGTACCGCCTGCCGAAAGCCATCCGTAGTTCAGTGATGCAACAGAGCGAGTAACTGATTCATAACATGGCAAGAAATGACTGGTGCAGAAGACAGCAAGGTCCTTGCAGTGATGTTGAACCTTTACGTGTTTCAAAATTTGTCAAACAGACGTGATAATTGATGGATTGCAGCAACTCTGATTCGAATTGGCGAACTAGCTTCCACACTCCACCCAAATTACTGCCAGTCCCAGTTTTTCAAGTTATGGGACTTGTTTATTAATTTGGGGGAAAGTAGTTTACAGCAAATAATGAGGCAAATAATACGCTTCCCCAAATTATATTTCCAATTAGTACAAATAATGGGACGTATGGGCTGATTGCAGATAGCTGCCAGCCCAAATGATTGCAGCGAGCGCCCTGCTGTGATTAGCTAAGGCAGTCCTCCTCTTACTGCCCTCCCTCCCCTATGCCCCGTGCTGTGGGCCGGAATAGCTTTTGTTAATTTGTTTATCTCCTAACGTACTTCTCCCTCCCGCAGTCGAGCTTACATACAACACGCCACTGGGGATATGAGGAGCAGGTACTATGAGTAGCAAACGGGGTGGAGAGATAGAGGACAGATTAAGATGGGTATTCAATTCATAGAATATTGCTGCCGAAGCAACATGTTCATAACCTATTTTCTATTTCATTTAAGTTCCATTTCTGTTAAAACCTACCTACTATTGGGTTTCTATCATGCGTCACAAAAGCTAATTAGAGTATTTCGCATTAATGAATGTCTTGCTGTTTTAAATAGTTACAACTCTCTAGCGTTGTCCAAAAATGAGGGAGGTGGGATGTCTGTTATGAGAGATAATCATCCTATGGCAACAGGGAGTTTCTGATGTATGAAATGAGCAAGTCAGCAGCACCCTGCAACCAAATAATCACCCAAAATCACATTCCAGTCACTTGTACACATGAGAGACATGATAAGTACACACTTTTGGCCAGTATCTTCTTTATAGTTCTGTTGTGCAGTACGAGTGCCCAGGGACCTGGGTGGTCTCCAAAGAGCCAAATGACTCGTTAGAGGCTTTAAGTTCATTACTTTCCACTTTTCTGTCAGTAACCCACTTACAGTTCATAATTCAAAGCGCCTGGCTTTAAAAGATAGCCACAACTTAGGTCAAACTCTGTACAGCCAACAACTGAGTTAAAAACAAATAAAAACAAGAAAAGTTGTGTGTTTATTAGAATTGATTATTTCGATTATTACAAATCAGCAGATCGCTTTGATTTGGTTTCTAGAGCCTATGTGATAGTTTTCTAAATGTCTTGTCGGTCCAACAAACAGTCCTGGAACCCAGAGATATTCAGTTCATTTAGAATATAAGACAAAACAGCAGACCTGATTTTGCATGCTGGAACCAGCAAAGGCTAAGCAATTTTATCAGAATTACACGATGATTAATCATCATCAATATAGCTGCATTTATTTTCTGTCAACCTGCTTAATTGACTAATTGTTTCAAATATTTTGTAAGTGTTACTACAGAAAAGCATATCATTTATTAATTAACTGAAGTTGACAAGCAAATTAATTGACAATAATTTGACTAATTAACTGGCGTGAGTTGGTCATCAGGCAAAAAGAAATTTTCATTTTGGATTCCTCATAGTTTGATCAGTTTCTGTTTTATAATATTGTAAACTGAACAACGCTTGGCTGTGGATTGACTGTTGGCTGGACATAACAAGCAATCTGAAAATGTCACCTTGGGTCTGTCTAATCTACAAAAATAATCTACAGAGCAGTCAGTCCATTATGAAAAATAATAATAATAATAAGAGTTGTAGGCCTATAGTTACCAAATTTTAAACTGCAGTTGGGTGGTTTGAAACTAAATTAGAGTCTTCAGGTGCGCCCTCTTGATCTGGATTTCCAAATGTCCTGTAGCAGGGCCCTGTCTCAAAGCGCCAAGCTATCATAGCCATCGCGAATTAAGTGCTTGTTCTATGTTGTTGACTACTCCAGGCCATGTTGAAAAAGTACAACTGAAAACTGAGGAGTACAATAATATGCACATTTTCATACTAAGATAGACATTTATCGATATAAATTCTATTTAATAAATACGTCAAGTGTCATTAGCTGTTTTGTACTGGTGTCTAAAATTGTAAGGATCTGTGGAGACTTTGGAGCATCACATGAATAGAACTGGGACCTCTATTTCAGACACAGGAAACAATGAACATGTTACATACATTAAGTCTTGTCTATTTCTGTGCCTAAGAGACACATATATAGAAAATTGAAGCTAAACAATAAATAAAGCTATAGTATTAGTAGATAACATCAACAAGCTATAGACTACATCATTTCTCTGAATGTTAAAACAATGATCTATGGATGGGTACACTTTGGAAACATAATAATTTTTTCACTTTCAGCTGCATCTGCTATCACATCTCTGAGCAACAGAAGATAGTTAGGTAAACTCTGGAGTGGTGCCATGTTTACTACAGCCTGCTGTCAGTATTGCTGTGCTGATGTGAGTGAGCAAATTAACCTATTGGTTATTGACAGTGATGGATTATAAATCATATCATCATCATTAACAACGTTGTGAGGATGAAAAAAAAAAAAAAATGGAAGCTGCTTGTTTGATGTGAAAAAGACTTTTAAATGACTATGAGAAAATGCTGTAATCAATTTCTTCAGGTATAGAGCAATGGAGTGAAAGATTTTTCTGGCACAATATTATGGAACTGCCCCAAAACTGCAGGTGACCCCTCAGGCGATATGTGTGTAATAGTTTGTTTTGCGCCCACGGTTTAAGTTTATAAGTAATTAACATAATACATAAACTAATATCAGACTGAATTAGGACAAAAACACCCATAGTTGAGGATGCAAATGGTTCAGCCCACCTGCAATAATTAAGGTTTGGCGTGACCAAATTTACTTTGATGTGATATTTAGCTAAGTGCGTCAGTGTTGCGTGTCAGTGACATTGTTGAGTTAGCTGGTTAGTAAGGGAACCGCAGGAGAGAAAAGACAGGCCCTTGAAAGGAGGAGGTCATGTTTCCGTCAGAGGAAAGGTTGGTTGCTTGCTACATTATAGTGATATTTTGGTCTGAGGTGCTGATACTTAACGGTATTGTGTGTTTTGTTGACTGAGCAAAATCATTGAGATTGACCCCCAGACAAGAAGCTCAGAACCAATTTAGAGAGCACAAAGGGAAAAACAAATTAAACAATTAACTTTAGTACTTGTAAATGTAGCTAAGCGGTTGAAGTTTTAAGTGTGTCTTGAGAGGAGGGGGAACTATTGTGAGCATAGTTTGTTCATCACACATATACAGCTCATTTATGTTTCAGACATACTGTACTATGATCGGTTGATTGAACCTGGCTCTCAACACGCCAACCAGCAGCTATTATGTAGGCTGGAAGCTGTAGCTGATGAAAGTGCCTGAAAGAAAGTAGCTGATGCCTGCTCAAAAGTTGCTAGATTTATTTGCTAAAACTTCGTTTTGAAATAAAAGCTAAGGGGCTCTGAAAAGTTGCCGTCCCAGGTGACACAATTGTGAAGTTGTGTCACTGGAAGGAAGCGGAGGAGTGAAGAGTTGAGGGGAGGATATAGGCAAGGCAGTATATATTCTTAGAAAAGTGATTAAGTTATCAGATGCTATGTCACTTTAGGCGACATGTAGTGTGAAAAATTTACATATTACCAGAATTACAGCTGTAAAGGAATTGGCTTGGTGACTCAGCTCATATACTAAGACTATGCAACATGTATCAGATTTAATAGTTTTTCCTGCAGACAACACTGTGAGAAGTCACCACAGATTCATGAAGTAATTGTCACAGCATTCACTTACTGAGGCGATCAGAAAATAGTATTCTAGCTGGCACAACCTTTGGTGGACATCTTGGACTAGAGGCACACATCGAAACTTTTGTGAGGCAAAGAGAAAATGACCACCTTGGTCTCAGGCTGGGAAATCAGTGCTCAAAAGCTCTCCTCATTCATCACTGTAACCGACACAACAAACAAACAATTTGAACTAGAAACTTTCTTTTGTAGCAAACCAGAGAAAGTCTGAAAAATAGTGTAAATGGTGAGGCCTTGTTTGTTGTTTTCAAAGCCAAAGGCCGATCCCTCTTACCAACAGCAATTAAGACTGATAGTACTATAATTACTATGAAAGTTGCAACTTGTTCTCATTAAGAAATTCATTATTTGATACAAATTTTATTTAAAAAATGTAACTTGTCATTTCTTCAGTTATAAAGGAAAAATTTGAACAAGTAATACAGTTATCAAATATAAATAATGAAGACAATGTAATTTCCATATAAGTAAGTTTCCAATAGTTGCTGTTTGCAAAGTAATTAAAGTGAAGACAGAAAAATGCCTTGGCTAATTTTCCATGTACTGATGTAAAGGACAAAGAAGATTTGAACAAATCCATGTGGAGAACCTTGCTAAAAATAAAAAAGATGGTCTAAGTCCAAATTGGAAAAAAAGAAGCTCAAATGTGCTGATTCATTCTGCTGAGATCTGCTGCTTTTCACCCTAGACTGTGCCCATATGCAATCAGACAGCACAATCTGCAGGCCATTACGCAGCATATTGTATTAATGCTTTTGAAGGTTATTCTGAGTGGGCTAAAAAATGCTTTAAAAAAGTTTAAAATGTTGGGTATGGTTCCTATGAAGCTATAGGTAGGTGGTATGGAGCACAAGTGCAGGCAAAATGAGGAATGCAAAACAGTCAGCGCCCAGTGATGATAAATATGATCTGTGATGTTGTGTGGATTGCCGTGGCTAATTTAAGCGTTAGGGTTGTACAGCAATGATAACCTCAGTGAAGTGAAGGCCGGAGTGGTGGGGATTGCGGTCTGCTCTGATAGCAGGTGGTGGGCGGGAGGCCGAGATTGTGTACAGAGGGGAAAGTCAGAGGTCGACTGGAATTCCGGTGACGGCTGTCTAGATGAAGCCGTTGAGGTGCTAGTGTTGGTCCTAATGAAATATTACCTCCTCCCAAAGGAAGTTTCTGAACAGGTGGTGGCCTGTTTGTCACAGGATCGCTGCGATCCTCTTCATTGTGCAGCTCTGTCAAGAGGCAGCTGGCAACCAATTATCTACTCAGCAATGCGGGTGGGTAAGATTAGCTGCTACAACTTGTTTTCAATGGGTCTGAACTGAGCCTTTTCTATTACAGCGTTCTGGCTCAACACAGTTCAGCTGGACACGAGCACTGTCACACATGGGCTCAATACCCAGTACAGCAGTGCTGCTGTATTTTGTGCTGTGTACTGGATTTTATCTTTGTTTCAACTGGATGTTTTTTAATCTGTTGTGTAATAAAGACCTTCACCTTTAGTCGTTATGTGTGTCTGAATTTGTGCATATGTCTTTTGAAGGTGTGTGTGTGTGTGTTTATATGCTAACGGCTCATTATTTTCCTTCTTTTTAACAAAAGATAAAAGAATACGTTAATGTTATATGTTGTTTCACCAGTTTTTAAAAGTCAATAATACAAATAATGGTTTATAATAAAAAAGAAAAACATTCTCTTTTTAACCATTTATTTGTCTTTTTTTTTAGTGACTCAACTCAACTAGCAGTATATTTGTTTCTCTCTTATGTTTCTCTTTGTTTTCTGTTAATGGAAGCATTTTTGAGCTTGTTATTGTGAACTGTGGAGTTCAGTGGTCTTGCACCATATTAGAAATTCAAGGTGAAAATTGATTTAACTGTTCTGCTCTTCACAAAATCTTGCGCCCCCTTTTTTTTGGGAAAAAGAGCTACATACTTGTAAACCTGAGTCTTTTTAATTGCTTCATGTGTGTAAGGAATTAACATTAGCCTTGACTTTGTGATTGGGATAGGTGTGTGTGTGTGTGTGTGTGTGTGTGTGTGTGTCCTCCTCACCCCAGCTTCTTTTTCAATAGCTACTTCATGCCTCATTGGGTCTGTATTGATTGGTCCAGTTCTCTTTGTTTTCAGTCCTCTATCTTTGGTCGTCGGTACGGCTCTAAACCAGCTGGCCTTTGCTAAAACTGCCTAACAGCTACAAAGCCTTTGTGGGTACTTTAAATGGCGAGACAGACTGGTTAGAAAACACAGATGGAGAGAGCCCTTTTTGGTAAAATGTCTTCAGAAGGTCAGAGGCTGCAATAAAATAGCCTAATGGCTCCGATAGTTCACTGTGCAGAAATACGATGCGCATTGGAGTATGCTAGCAACTCCACATTCACACAGTTATTTGTCTCTCATCCCTCTGTGACTCTCATACACATGCATTCACACCGCACTAACACACACAAGCACATGGGATTGAGCTGTGTCACGACTGTGAGGCTGACAGTTGAGTCGCTGTTTGTCTGCAGTGTTTAGCTCTCAGTGGTGGTAGATGGTGGCCGCCCGGGAGAGGGAATCTAACATGGCGCCCGATCCTGCTCATTTTAACACTATTCTGTCTGTTGCTTAACATGACTCAGCTTTCAGAAGGGGCCAGATCAGGTAAGGCAGTGAGTGGGATATGAACAGAGAGTGGGGTACTCTGACAGAAAGAGAGGGCGTGATTAGAAATGAAAGAACAACAGAGAAATGCGTGAAAGCAGAAAGCTGTGATCTAGGCGGACTTGGTATACTGTCTCCGTGACTAACCAGATGACAGTGACAGCGAGTTTACTGGTAAATAAACACCAGGATACACAGCAAATCTCATCATTCAAGACATGAAGCGATGTCACCACCTCCGCTCTTCTTTATCCCTCTTTCCGTCATTTGTCCGTTATCAACAGGACTTCCATCCCAGATTATGAGTCCAACGATGATGAGCCCTGAGGTTTATACCAGTCAAAGAAATTGCTGCATGAGGCAGCACTACTGCTCACACACTCTCACACAAGCAAATGTCCAGCAGACACACACTCATCCATGAACATACACACTTAAACAGTCATGACATTGTATTATGACCAACTTTCAGGGGTTGGTGGAGGAGTAAAACACTTTAGCACCTCTTGTCTGTCAGAGTGGGAGCAAGGGCCGACAGGCGAAAAGCGGGGAGGGCAGGGGACCCGTCAGGCTCTCAGTCTCTACTCTAAGTTGACTTAGACACAGATTTGTTTATTGGCTCTGAGTCCACTCTCCTTCCCACTCTCCTTCACTTATTTTCCCCATTGTCTCTCCTTCTTTCTTACTCCCCTCTCTCCCTCTCCCACTGTCTTTATCTCCCTGCCTTCTTTCTCTCTCTGCCTTTCTTTCTCCCATCCACTCAGGATTTGGCCAGCTAGAGAGGCTGGCCACAGCCATACAGAACTTGGATGAGCAATTGCTTTTCCTGTACATGCTAAACTGCACACTAAATGAGATGACTGATGCTCTTGAAAGTGTTTGCTGCTATGATAAAGCCAACTGTAGTCTTTAGTTGTCAGACGGAATGGGTTGTGATTAGCTATGTGTACTGAGCAAAAAAAAAAGAACTTGGCAATCAGGCTGGACATGTTTCCGCTTGTGCAAGAGTATTGATAAATCATTTTAACTGGCTACAGTGCTACCTTGGCTGTAATGGTTATCGATAGACGGTATCGTGCAGTCAATCCACCCATTGTGTCCAACAGCCCAACAGGACTGTTACAAACATGTAGTGTAACACAGGCATTAAACAGGAACACACACACACACACACACACACAATATTTTTACTCTCTGCTCTCTACTCTTTCTACTCCCACCACAAGTGTGAAATCTAATCATCACTGGAGCCCACAATCATTTTCTATCTAATCTGGAGACACATGCCTGACAGCAACAATGGCAACAACTGCAGCAGCAGCAGCAAGCTGGCTATCTCTCGTCTATGACTCAAATGACATACCATTACAGCTGTTTGGAAAAGAGCGGTGGAGAATTTGATGGCTCAAGGTTGCCGAATTTTACTATCTGGCCAGAATATATTATTCATTCAGCTTGCATTCCAACTGTTAATATACCAAAGCTGCAGAGGAGCAGTTGTTATCTCAATAGCAGCCTTGCTAGCAATTCACAAATTTCCACCAGTTTGGGCTCTTCTGTTCTCTTATTTCTCCTTGGTAGTTAAAGTAAACCTGAAAAAGCCACATCAAACTCCACTTTTCTCTCCTACTGAACTGTCTCCAGTCTCTCCACCCCAGTATTTATTTCTCTTCCAGCCTGCCATACTCACATACATCTCAGTGGGGTGTGGAAGCAGTGAGGTACAGTACAGCACCCCCTCACAGCAGTGCCGTCCCCTGTACCTCTGGCAGTCCTCTCACTGTCACACTTTGATCAATGGTTCATGTGCGAGGCCTTGGCCTGTTAGCTTGCTGCTCTGCTCGCTGTCGCCCATATGCTGCTGCTGCTGCCCGCCCTTCTTGCGTTATAATGACTGGACTCACTTGGAGTCTCTCTCCAACATGTAAGCGGTTATATTTCTTTTTTTTTTTGAGAGAGAGTGAGAGAGAGATGGACACTAAACGAGAGATGGATAGACAGACGGGAAAAAGAAATTGAGAGTGAAGGTTCATGCTGAGCACATGCCTCGCATAACTGACTACATGTGTCTAAGTGTGTGTCTGTGTGGTGTGTATGTATTTTTATGTGTACACATCCCCACCATAAAAATGTATCAAAATCCTGTAACCAGTAGAGTTAAGAAATGTGGGAGACAGTGATTCTAAGGCATTCTTTTACTACTGTACTTTCTCATTTTAAAATGTTTCTGTTAATAATGTTAACATGAAGGTCCTTCTCCTCCCTAGTTTCCTGTTTGTTTCTATACAATTGCCTGACCAAAGAAAGATTTTTTAAAAAGTCTAAAATGAAAAAACTAAAACAAAAACACTCAAGTCTCTAAATAAATGACAGCTTGCCACATATTTATGTTGCCACCATCGGTTTTAGTTATTTCAACTTTGATTCACAATCATGCTATTTCATCATTTTGGTTGTAGCAAGATGGCTCTAAATACTAAAACACCCATGAGCCTCAGCTACCATTGCCATGGGAAAAAGAAGCCTGTCAGTGGTGTGAATCAGGCTGTAACAAATTCAGAACACTTTGTTGTTGCAATTAGAAGACAAAAAATACTGTGCTATGATTTGCCAGAATTCATACATTTAACCCTGTATGCAGCAGTTAATTCATTTGAATGGTTGAATGTGATTTCTTGAGTAAATGATTGATACCACTCTGGGTCACTTTAGAGGTGACAGCAATAAAACTATTTGTTTGGCATTTGGTGTAACTTGTTGAAGCAAAATTTAAAAATGTCCTGGTAAAGGCTAAAGGGCACCTGCATTTTAAATCTTGGGACACTTATGTTATGGGGACTCTGTGTCAAAATTAGTTTATTATAGTTTTGAATCAAATTACACCACAACCCTGACACACAGCAAATACAGGCAAAGATAGTATTCCAGTGTAGAAATGCTGGTTAGTTACTGGGAGTCTGGCCAAAAATGGGTTGAATTAATATGCCTGTGTTGACATCAACGGGCACCATGCATCAAATTTTGCCCCCACTTCGTTGTGGGTTAATCCAGCCCTGCCTGGGATTTTTAACTAATTTATCTAATTCTAATTTTATATACACAAGCTTACACGTTTGGTCTTTTATCAAACCAGATACAAAGTATACTAACACAGCTGCTCATTTGACAAAACAAACTCAAGGTCCACTCACAATTATTTTCTGGAGGTTATAACAACAACATATTTTATGACCACAACATATCTCTATGACAACTGAGCAAACTCCATCTGTCCATCAGAAAAAGGCTAGTAAGTGGACCTTGAGTCTAGATCATTTTGTCAAACAATGTCTCCAAGGTCAAGAATGAACCTTCAACAGTTTCACAGCTTGTGTACTGATTGAAGCAGAAGAGTCTCATGTCCATCCAAGCTTTGGAACTGCTCCAACTGCCAGTCACCTGCAGCAAATGAATGGGACTGAAGAATCCTAGACGAGACCCACTTAAGGCATACCTCCAAATATAAACCTAAATTAAAGCCCTTGTCCTGTGCTTCCCTGTGGCCCCAAAAGTAGTTTTTAAATACTCAGAATTAGCATGGTCAAGTGAACGTCAACAAACATATCCTCACTAGTCTTAAGATTACTGTGAGTACATCAGGTCCTCAAAAGTACAAGAGCATACATGCAAACTCGCACTCTCCATCACCATCCTCTCCTCATCACGTTCCCCAGGTCCTTATGCATCCCCGCTTCAGTGTGCATCAGAGTATGTGTGTGTGCTCTATGACTCTAGATGCTAAGTGTTCTAGCAAAAGGTCAACAGCCATAAAACAAGAGAGTACGAGAGATAGAGAGAGAGAGAAAGAGAAGCTGATGAGCAGGGGCAGGAGGAATAGGGTCTGAGGGGCTTTTGAGGAGGGATGGAATGGTGAAGAGGAGAAGATAGGAGAGCCTGTGAGGACTGTCGCTGCAGAGTCATTACTGGAGTGGGTAACACTTGGCTAACAGAGGTGTGTGTGTGTGTGGGGTGTGTGTGTGTGTGTGTGGGGTGGGGGGGTGGGGGGGGGGGGGGGGGGGTAGTACAAGGAGAGAAAGAAAAGCAATTCAGATGAGAGGAAGTGAGGAGAGAATGTAGCATGAGAGACTGAATGGTGAAAATGCTAAATGCATCAGTTTGGGAATAACTTGTCATCCCTCACTGAGCACTCTTACAGGCTAATTTATGAAACTATGATAGGTTGTTCCACTCTACTGCGTAATATAATGCAGTACAAACAGTGATGATGCATACAAACCTACATTTGTAGGTGCAACACTATATTTCATGTTTAATTCTAACAGAAGAGATGTTTGATAATGGGTCATATTTTAAAGAAAATCTCTGCAGCATTGTCTTGAAATCTATCATTGTTAAATTAAATGTGATTCTGACTATCATCAGTATGTTTCTCTGCCACTTTCTCTCTACCTGCTCTACCTGTTTTTTTCCCCCACCTGTCTGCTAAAGATGCAGTACTTACAGCACCAGACAACCAGAAGGGATTTCACCAGAATCTAAACCCATGAAATTGAATGTACAAGGCAGATCATTTGCGTTACTGTTTGTCATACTTTTTTTTTTTTTCACAAGCATCAGAATGAGTCATCACAACTAATTTCACAGCAAGGTGTTAATGAGAAAATCCCCCACACTGCATCTTTTTAAAATGAAAATAAGAAAACTACTGTGAAGGGGAGAAAAAAACGTAAAATGACTCGTAACCTCATTGATGTGAAGAATCTGCACGTGTCCATGTCTGGTCTCGTCACAGGCTGACAGTTCAATTAGTCTCAATTAAATGATGCATGACGTCTCCCTCGTGGCCCTAGTAATCGTCAGTGTTCTGCTTTGAAGAGCTCATATTGTGCATGAGTAGATAGCAAAACCAACAGTGGCTAGGGCTAGTCAGAAGTTGAAATGTATGATTTTCTGATCCCCATAGATGCCAGAGTGGAGCATGGGACCAAATTGGCTTCAACTCTCAAAGCTCATCATAGATTTGCTGTATTTTTCAGAGAAAGTACTTTTTTCCCTGTGCCTCTGCAATGGAAAGTGACTGCAAATGGCTTTGAACTATTTGGAGTTTTAATTAGGTATTCCTCATCAGCTGGGGGATCGAGTGTGGGTGAGCACGTAAGTGTGTGGGTATGTGCATGCATGCATACGTGAAAACAGGAGGTACATTAATGCACTTGTGTGAGCGCGCTGTACCTGTGTGATTGTGTTGGTCACGCTGTATAATTGTGGATTTGTTTTTCTAAGCAGCCATTTTGTGCAAGCGTGTGTCAAGTGCTTTTTCTGGGTGTCGGCAATAAGCAGACAGAAGACAGACAGTGAAGATGTTTGAAGTCGTTAGAAGTTCCTTACCTTGATCTGCATGCAGCAGCCATCCTCTGACTGCCACCAGCGCATAGTAACTTTGTGATTTGAGTCTTTGCTTTTGTTTGATGTTCCGAATGTGTCAGAGGAGAAAAAACCTGCAATGATTTATTTCATTTGCTTTGTTCTTCCTATCAGCAAAGAGACATTACCTTTTTAGATTCTTTTAAAATAAGAAACTAAAGAAGTGTTGGAGTACAATCTCACATGAATGGAACCTGATGATTGGTCAGAGCAAGGTGAATGTTTTACTGAACATTTTATTGACAGACTTGCAAGACACTAATTAATTTCCTTAATGGGCAGGTGTTAGTTGTTTTTATTTAACAGCATGTTGGATTGTTGTCCTAGTAAACAGTTTTATGAGTGGGAGGGGGAATCCGGTATCCACCCATATCCTTTGTTGTTTAAAAGGCCCATATGGATTGTGAATCGGCAGCAGCTTTCAAAGCATCATTAGTCATGCATAAAAGACTGTGTTAGCGCTTTAATACCAGCCCTGGGCGCAGGCTCTGAAGATCTGCCTTAATTGCCCACCTCTGCCACGTTCTGTGTTCATGTGCGCATGTGTACGTGCACATACTGGATGTGTGTGTGTGAGAGTTTATGTGTGCGTGTGTTCTTAGTGTATTCGCTAATTGTCCATCGCCTTGCCGGGCACTAATAAGCACATAAACTGAGTGAGAGCTCTAAGATGGGCATTAAAGAAGATTCAGACACACCCCTCTGCATGCCTTGAATAATGATCTTTTCTATATGCATTTCTCCCTTCGGCTGTCATTGTGTGTGTGTGTGTGTGTGTGTGTAGCGGTCCACCTGTTAGGTCTGACCTGGCATCTGCGGCACGGTGAGAGCCAGCTGTATGAGAACGGCCTGAGCTCGGCGGACCATCAACAGGAGGACCGCAGCAAAACCAGACCTACCAGCTCAATCCACCTGCTGGACACACTCAACCCTGAAAACACACACGCTGGTGACAGAGGTTAGCCGACACACTCACAAACACAGTATGGCACCACAATAACAGATGTTCTGCATTCAGCCATTGACAGAATTTGCCCGTCAGTTACAACAAAACAGTATTTTGTAATTTCGTAAATATCAGATGTATTGAATGAACACTGGCTTAAAGTGTTTCACTTCATTTTAGTGGGGCTTGGCTGCTTTGATTCTGTATTTTCATAAAAGCAACAAGGCGAGTCTGCAGTTAAAACGGGGTGCTTGAGTCAGATTACTGTTTAAGCCAAGCTTATTTAGTAAGTCAGGTTTATTTTCAGGTGATTCATTTTCATAAAGGAGTCTAAGTAAATTTTACCATGGAAGCGCCTCCCTCCAGGCTAGCCCTGGCCCTGGTTTCCAGGCTGAACATAAGTCAATTTTATAGTACATATAAAGTTAATCACGCACTTTGACATGATTGCACATACAACAATATTAAAGTCTGGATCATATCTTCTTCGGTCTTAAATGGGAACTCTACCGATTTCACACAGCATGTTTACAGATGTTGGGGAGTACTACTGCATATGAGGAAAAAGTCCTCTGGAGCCTCATAACTTCCTTGGAGCCAAGCAAAGAGAGCTTCTCAAAATCTGATAAATTGCCACAAGTGATGAATGATGAAAAAAATCTGGGGGTATGGAGTTAGAAGGTGTAGACCACACCTCTGTAGCCTATCCTCATCTCTGCTTATTAGCTTGAGGGGCTACATTACCCCTCGGAGCAAAACGTTACCCATCCCTGACCATACTGTTGCTGGTTGAGTTGCATAGTGGGTAATGTAGGTACCAGCTTTTTGACATTTCATTGGATTTCTGCAGAATAAAAAAGATGATGTCTTTGGTTTTGCTGCATCTTCACAGTTTTTTGGGAAAAAATCTAATTGTGATTTTTCCGACAGATATTGCGATTGTGATTTGACTTGCGATATCATTTTGAAAGTCAAGCTTCAGTCCAGGGATTCACTATACACATGTAAAACATGTGATGAACTGTTACCATTTAAGATATCATTGAAATATTAACTGCTCTGTGTACTAATCCAAGGATGAAAATGAAAATATACAAATCCAAAATGTATTTATTCCAACAAAAAATGAACCATAGAACAATTCTCAGCAGTAGCACTATGTTCGCTTGCCTTCTTTGCAGTAACATGACATAGGTCATGTTGCTGCCTGTGATTTTTCTGAATGCTGGTAGATTGGGAGGTAACAGGGAGACTGGCAAATTTTACAGAGAGCGGTAGAGACACAGGCCGATTAAAACTACAAGTTGTGATGAAATACAAAATACAAATACAGTCCTAATTTATTGTTAGCTGAATTCATTTCTGTTTCCTCATTTTCTCTTCTTTCTCTCCCTCATACAAAGCTCCACTTGGGTATTCTGCAACTTTATAATATCAAAGCAAATCGTTCAGCTAATTCCAGCCAATATACAGTGGTATAGAAAAGTTTGGGCACCCCTAGTAATTTTCAAAGATTTTCCTTCATAAATCACTGGTTGTCGGATCAGCAATTTCAGTTAAATATATCATATAGCAGACAAACACGGTATTAGTATATAGAAGTGAAATAAGTTTATAGGATTTACAAGTAAATAATTCTATGACAAAGTAGGCAGGTGCATAAATTTAGGCACCCCAACGGAAAATTACATCAATATTCAGTATGTCACTCCTTTTTGCAGAAATAAGGAGCTCTAAACTTGCTTCCCCTACTGAAGAAAACTGTGGGGTCTGGATTCTGGATTTGGGAATATTTTTGGCCATTCTTCTTTACAAAACATCTCAGTTCAGTCAGGTTTGATGGTTTCCATTGCATGGACAGCCAACTTTAAATCACACCACAGTTTTCTAATATAATATTCAGGTCTAGGGACTGGGATGAAAAGCGTTGAGCGTTGTACTTGTTCCTCTGCATGAATGCCTTAGTAGAACAAGGCAGTGTTTACGGTCGTTGTCTTGACTGATATCAGCCCGGCGCAGCTTCAACTGTCACTGGTTCTTAGACATTGTTAAGAGATCTCGCTGATACTGACTAGATCCATACGACCTTCAACTTTAACCGGATTGCGAGTACCACTCTGGCCACACAGCCCCAGCATGGTCGGAATACCACCAAATTTTACTGTGGGCATGAAGTGTTTGTCTTGAGATACTGTATTTCTTCATCATGTGCATACGCCTTATTATGTCAAATAACTCAGTTTAGTTTCATCAGTCCACAGCACCTTATTCCAAAATGAAGCTGGTTTGGCCAAATGTGCTTTAGCATACCTCAAGGCAGCAACTCTGTTTTGTGGCGTATGCTTGAAGAAACTTCTTCCATTACTCTCATACAGCATCACCCTTGTGCAAGTCGCTGAATGGTTGAGCAGTGCACAGTGGCACCCATCTATAACCCAAGATCATGTTGTAGGTCTTTGGGCTAGTCTGTGGGCAGAGTTTGTCTTCTCACCATCCTTAGCCTGTACTTATCCAAGTTTTTCTTACATGCCACTCCGGGCCTTTACAGACTATGTCTGGTCACCCATTTCCTCACTATATTTCTCACACAGTAGAGCAGCCTGGGAAATCTCTGGGCGGAAAACTTTTGAATCCTTCCCCTAAACCATGATGTTAGACAATCTTTGCTTTCAGGTCGACGACAGTTATTTTGAGGCTCCCATATTGGCACTCTTCAGAGAAGATGCAAAGAAAACAACTTACAGCCATTTTATAAATACCCTTTCTCATGATTGGCTTCACCTGTATATGTAAGTCGAGGTGTAAACACAAACAAATTTTGTATTCCAATAATTAGTGCTAAAATTATTCAAATCAATAAAACAACAAGAATTTACCCAAATTTATGCACCTGCTACTTTTATTTAAAGGGTGTGCACACTTTCCTGTAAATCCTATAAACTTCATTTACTTCTCATATATCCTGCTGTTTTATCTGCTATGTGATATATTTAACTGAAATTGCTGATCCGAACAACCAGTGATTTATAAAGGAAAATCTTGAAAATTATCAGGGGTGCCCAAACTTTTTCATACCACTGTATGTGTTTTTAAATGCACTGCAATTAGAATCAAGCCAATTAATTTACTTTGACTTCCAACCTGTCTGAAGTAAACAGTTAAACAGTTTTTTCCATCTTATTCATGCTTCTATGGAACATTATAGCAAATTCAACTGATAGCTTCTGACAGAAATGCTAATTGTCACACATCAATTTTCAGGGCTAAGAAAGTTCGCATTACTGACATGGGACGTGAACACAAGATGTAGCAAGCAAAGCATTAGACAACTTAAACTGTCAATGGATTTAACCATTATTGAATTCATGTCTACTTGAGTCTGAACTCACTGATGGGCAACATTATGCTGCCAAATGTTTTTTTTTGCTTTGCTTATGGTAATGATTTTGCTTATTTTTGCAGTAATATTTTACTCCACATCATCTATTTAATATGTGCTGCTCTGTGGACCTGAACAACACTTTTCTCCCTTCTTCACTGTGACTTGATGAAATCAGTACATAATGCCAAAGATCTGCAGTCCAAGGATGTAAAATAAACCAGACATGATTTAGTGTGCTCACATTAACTACAAATAGGCTTTATGAAACAAGATTTTCACAAAAGGCTCTGCTTTTCTCAGAGACCTTCATGAAACACTGGTGCGCCAAGTCTAAACATGCCAACACTGAGGAAGGTCAGAGAAAGTACATATATCAACAAACACATGAACACATATTCCATATTCTATACTTTCCTTAGAATATTTCTCTCACTGTTGTGCTGTTTTTCTCTTTCCGCTCACTTTATGAAATTGAAATTTTGCAAGGACACAAGGAGATTTTTGCCACAGGATTTAATGGAACTGCAATTATTAAAAAAGTAGCAAGACGAGAAAATCCTCTTCAAATGTAAATACAAGCATTTGAACATTAAGATTGGAACATGTTGAGACTGACTATATATCCATTGGCATGAATTCCAATCGCTCTCTATTGCATTAGCATCCTGGCTTGCATGCATAACACACTTGACACAATGAATGTTCGAATACGGTAGAGAGACATCGGTGCAGAGATCAGCCTTGAACTGATTACTCATTTATTAGAAAGGCAAGGTAATTGGTTAATCATGTTCCCTCTTAGCTAGTACGTGACTAGAATAGCCTTTCTCCACTTGGCTGTCTCTCAACTAGCCAGAGGAATTACTAACACCAATTTAACCCCATGATATGGGACATTAATTGTGAGTGTTCCAGGTCATGAAGTCAGGCAGGACACAGCAACCTTCACGCTTAGTCTGACTCTGATGGATATTACATTGGATGCTGTTGGAGCCCATGTTCAGCACTTATGCGGAGAATGTGTGAGCCAAACTGCAACCCACTGCAATTTAGGCAACCTGGGACATCCCTAAAGCAACTGTTCTTGATGAATCCTCACATTCTGCGGATTAACACTCTCATCAGTAGCTAAATCCTCCAATAGAGCATGCAGGGGTCACGGAATTCACTTCCAAGTGTTGCGTCACAACAATCTATTGTTTCAACTGCTATTGCTTTATATGCTTGATGAAAGCTGGGAAATCAAAATGGGCAAAGCTAAGCCGTTGATGCAGGGGGCTCAGATTAATAAAATTGGCACGGTGGAGGTGGTCCCCGGGCAGAGGAGGGCCAGAGAGATTAGAGATTAGGCTGTAATCCAGTGTGGCAGATTATCACGCTCATCCTGCTGCACCCATCACCTCTCACACCAAGAGACCACACAATCCCCTAGATTACACAGCGAAGGATGGTGAGAGGATGCTGCAGGGAACGCAAAGGATAAAAACATGACACGATAGGGAGAGAGAAGAGTGAGTGATGGGAGGAGAGAATAATGATTGATGGATACCAATCTCCTTGAGGGATGGTTGAGATATTTGCCATGGTGTATATCTCAGCCATCTAAGTAATTGCTGACAGTAAAATAAAAATTTCAAGAAACAGTTTATTAGTCAATTTCATGACTTTTGTCATCAAAACAAAGAAACCATGCAGGAGAATGTTCATTTTTGTCTTTCGGAATAAATGATTTTATTTGTGATGTACTCCTATAAACACGAGTAACATCATAACAGTGGGGGCATAAAGATAGCTGAGGAGACTGATTGGAGGATAGTTATCAGTTTCTGCTTGTTTTGATATAAACTGATGACACAGTAGGGAGAGATGAAACGAGCTCAGCGGAATGATTGGAAAGTAGTAATCTTCTTGTATTCTTGTTCATGTATTTTTAGTGTTGTTGTTTTTATGTCAACTTCAATGCCATAAAGATAGGCTCTCTGTTTGATTTGTTGGCTCCGTGCCGAAATCAGGATCCGAAGCAGCAGAATTTTAATCTACCTTACGAGGCAGCCTACAGCACCGCACTAGATACTAATTGACATGTTGTGTCATCTGCGTAAGGCTAGTGTCTTGTCAAGCCGCGCGCGTGCTGTGTTTTATGGTTCTTCGCGCTATCTCTCCTGCAGTTTCAAGAGATCACCAGGAGCCCTTCTTAGTCCTCCAGACATAAAAGCCTCTCTAATCAGTGCTACATTAATTGCCACTCACCCCATGATAATCAACCTCGGGCTGATGTGCACGCACTAACACTCCATCTTTGCCTTCTCTTCTCTTTATTTCTATATTGGACATTCATGCATACAGGCATGCAGACACGCCCACACACACACACACATGGAAATTCTGCTGGTGCAGATGAAAGTAGAAGTGCCCAGAGATGAAATTTTCTGTCAGTGGATTCCCTGCCTTAATGAAGTACATCAGAGTTTGGGAATAATATTTCACTCAACGTACGAATGGCGGATATATTAATGATATGAAATGATACAAACTGACATACAGTAGAGCGGCGTATTGCCTCATTATAATGTGAAGATGATGAAATGTGGAGCTTGTGGAATGCCATCTGAGCCTATGCGATGATTGTATAAGCCACTGTATGAAAGGAGAGTTAGTGCTGAATTGTTTTCACTCTATCTGATGGTGTGGTTGGAAATGGTGTGTAGATGGATGGAATGTGACACAGACAGAGAGGAGGGCTCTTAAAGAGCACATCAATATTCTAGACTGCGTGCGGAGAGAGTGGAGGAGAGAGGCTGAGCAGTGTGTATGTGTGCAGAAGTGTAAGGAAGTGTGCATATTGTATGTATGTATGTGGGGGAAATGAGATGTGTGTTTGTGTGTGTGTATATCTGTGTGTGTGTTTAAATATGTGTGGGAGAGATGAGTTGTTCATGTGCGTTCGTGCATGTGTGCAAATGCTGATGGACTGGTCCCTGTTACACTGGTCTCATTGATTTTCTCACGCTGGGATACAGTCTCAGGATGTAACACATGCACACACACACCCCCACATACACACTGACACATGCAGAGAGAGTATAGATCATTTAGCGAACCCCCTGCTTGAGCGCCTCAACTTGAGAAAGCCTAACAGCAGCAACATGTCTGTCTGTTACTCAGCCTGCATTCAAAACATCTCATCCAAATATTGCTGAAGAAATTAAACATAATTTCAAAATGCAGTCAGTATTTACAGTGTAGATGACACATTTTATCAAAGGCAGAGGACTTTGTTGTACTCCCTCTTGACATTTGAGAGTTAGTAGATTGATGTCTCAGGCTCTGACATCAAAGGCAAAAACAAAAAAAATGAAATAAATAGATAAATAAAAAAATCAAAGTCAATTTTTATCCTCTTGGTAAACAGATTAGAACTTGTGTTTTGATTAAAAAGAAAATCATTTTGCCACAACGTGACCAAAAGGGGTTAAACAGGGGTTTGTAGAATGAACACTTTGCTCGAGTATGTCCATTTTATGTTGCTTTTTATTCCACTACATTTATCAGACAGCTGTAAAAGGTTAAAAGGTACTTTACAGATTAAGATTTTGCATGCAAAGCAAATATAGGAAACAAGGAACTGTTATAGATTGTATCATCTTAAAGTATATAAAGTAGTTAATATAACCAAATGTTTCTGCTGAAATAAGTACTTTGACACTTTACGTGCATTTTACTGATAATACTTCTCTTCTTGTACTTAAAGTAGATTTTAGAGGCTTGCCTTTTAATGTTAAGTTAGTATTTTTTACATTACATTGTATTGGTATTTATACTTTTATCCCTCAAATGCAGTAATCTAAAAATTCTCTCTGTGGTCAAACTGCTTACAGGTCTTGACCACACAAAGGCATCACATTACTTTTAATAAGGGGTTGAAAGCAGACACTGCCTATTTCAAACCAGTCAAAAGAGCAAAAATAAAAAGGAAATACAGAAATCTTTTATGTTAAACAACCAAAACTGCAAAAGTGAACTCCTCATTCATAGAAAGATGCTGATTGAGAAAACAAGTTTTCAGGGCCTTCAAGTAAAAACATTTAAGTACTCCCTCCACTGCCTTGAGGAAACAGCAGTACCGGCTGTTAAGGGACTAAAAGACATATGGATTTAAATTGTGATTAAAATTAGCTGCATAAATATCTACTGAGCCCTTTTTGCTCCTTCCAGGCCTCTGCCCAGACCAGATTAGTACTCTCTCAGTAGAGAGCAATAAAAAAACCCACAAGTGCTTTATCCATGTGTCAATTTATACAACACATATTACACGTGTAACAATATAAGTGCAGTCAGATTGCTATGGAGTGAATGAGTTTGCGAACAGTCAGACATGTCTGTCACAGACATAGCCTGAGGCCTGATGGTAGAAGGTGAGGACGAGAGAGTAATGGAAGGCCCTAAGGCCAAGAGCATTATCTTCTCCTGACTCTGACTGACACTCATTAGGCTGCACAGTGGAGAGAGGAGGCGAAAGCTTATTAAGCCACCTGCTCAAAAGGCCCTTAATTGAATCCAAGTAATTATAGAGACCTTGCCCATTGTGATATTTTTATTCATCCTGCGGCAAACTCAATCTCTTTTGCATTTGGAACACTATTAATGTTGTCTGCACCAATGTGTGTGAGATTCTCACACAGGCCTACACTTCAATATCGACTAACACTCGCACACACACACACACACAGTTCCGGTCCCCCCAGACATGTCCCATCACCAAGACCCCGGCTGCACTTTTAGTCTGTTCTCTGCTTCATTAGAATCTGAAGGATAATAACATTAATTGCAAAGACAGTTTAGTTCCTTTGAAAATAGATTACAGGTGTAATTGTTTTACCTGAATAACCCGTAGGCAAGAGAAATTAATTAGACCTTGTGTCCCAAGTCCTAATGTAGCTCATCTCCTTCTTTGGCCCGGCACACTCACACACTAGACACAAAAAACACTCAGACACACACTACAGACAGAGAAGACAGATGGGCAGGCGAACTCACAACGACTTTGAGAGACACACTTTATAAGGGTGAAGACAGTGTGGAGATGTTTGCTAGTCATTAGAAATGGGAGAACTTAAGAGTGCAACTGTCCAGATGTCCTATGGCATAGAAACCTTTCAAGGCCTAATTTAGCAGAAAATATTGCAGTGTGCACATGTGCTTGCATATTGTGGGTGTCAATGAGGGCATTAGCAGTGTTACATGTACACCATGTCGCACTAACACTGTAATTGGCTGAGGCAGCATCATTATTATACTGTACAGTGTGTTGGTTATAAGCAGACCTGCCCACTAGGCACGTTGCGCTTGATAGAAGACATGAATAAGCTATGCAACACTTTGATTGCCCCTTTAAACAAGCTCAACATTTTGAAATAAACCTTAACACTTCTTGCTTACAACTCACTTCCTGTGCCAACTAATGATGAAAAGCACAAGAGGAGATTTATGCAATGCCATTTATTTTTATTTTTTATTAAGTCACCGATAGCAAGTGTGAATTTCAAGCTGCTTTTCCCTTATTAAAGCCCCAAGATTGGTGGTGTGAAAGGTGTGAAAGAATTGTACCTCTCTTTCCACATATTGGCTTGTTTAAACTTGTATTCCTTTTGCCTGCCAAACAGGAATAAACAGAGATTTGCTGTTTTGAAAGATATTTTCAAAGGATGGTCTCAGGTTTTGTGCTGAGATACACGGGGCTACGGTGTTGGTGGAACACATTGATTGACAGCTGTAATCTGAGCAGCTGGGGAGGCCTGGAGGAGCCCTAGTCACCTTGTGATCCGTGTAGTTTCTGTGGGACTTCCAAAATGCCTCAACCCCCCCCCCCCCCCCCCCCTTTTTTTTTTTTTTTTTTACTGGAGCTGCAGTATTATTCACTACTGCTGAGAGAGAAATAGATGCAAGGAGGGGTTTTCTTCTTTCTTGCATCAGCAGCTATAACTTGACACCAACACCTCTTCCTTGGACACGGTCCTCTCGTCTCTGGTTCTGGTTTTCATCCTCCTTTCTACAACTCCCCCTCCCTCCTGTCTCCCCACCACCCATCCTGGTGGGTGACCTAAGTGGGGCTTTCTGTCCCCATGTTGCATCAGACTCAGAGACGCGGTATACAGTAATTAGCATCAGAAGGACCTGCCTGCTCATCTGCCCGCCAGCCTGCCAGTCAGCCTGCTTGCTGGCCCGTCTGCATGCCTGTCTGCCTGCCAGTGTTCTGCCAACTGCCATGCCCTATTCATGTCCCATTCATCTAGAGCTGAATAAAAGGCTGCTTTCCTCGGGACATCCATCCCTCTGCTGGCCTTTATTTTTTTGTGGCGAGGCACAGGAGTGAGGATTAGCATTAAAAGGAATAGACTGCTGAGGTAGACTCAGCAGGAATGCATGAATGCATACCTTAGTTCTGCCAAGCTGCTTTTATTCTGTTTGGTAGAGATTTTAGTACCGGGGCAATTTCTGCTTCACACAGGACACCTGTCCCTTTTTTCTCTTTCATTAAAAACCTTTTTTGAACTCTCTTTTTGTTTTCACCGCTTTTTCATCTTTCTCTCCCTGTCTTTTTTCCTCTTCCTCTCTCCCACTCTCTTGTCACAGATCAGTCTAGTTCAATCAATTAACCAATTAATCAATTTACTTTTTTTTTATCCCATAGTCCACAGAAGCCAAAAGAAGATAAAGGAGATGCAAGATAAAAAGAAAAACCCAATTTTTGGGCATTTATTAGCATAATATTTGACATTCTGTCAGAGTAGATCTTAAATGAAAAAAGTTTAGTTAGAAAGACAGATTTTATCACCATGCTGACGGCTCTAGCACAGCAGTAGTTTGAGCTATAAATGTTTGTCAGCATGCTACAGTGCCAACAGAAACACGCTGATATAGGTCTCAGTGACATAAGTTAGCTATGTTCATCGTCTTTGCGTAGCTTTTTAACATGAGCACATTTTTGACGATATGTGTTGAAATGAGGAACGTATGTGTTTTATCAGAGATGAGATTAAAGCAGTATGCAACAGCAATAAGCAAATAGCAGAGCATTAAGAGAAAGTTTTGATTGTTGAATTCATTCACACTACTTTTTAACAAAACTCCAGTTGAGTGTGTATTTGCTTTACAGACAATAAGTAAAACGACTAAGAATCCACAGCCATGCTAGCAGCTCTGCAAGACTTGGTTACAGTGGTGCTTTAAGCCAATGCTAGCATCAGTGTGTTAACATGTTCTTAGTGACAATGCTAAGATCCTGCTGTTTAGCAGGTAAAACCACAAATGTCAACTTCATAGTGGTGCTACAGAAAATGTTGGTAGGATTCATTTTCTGTGGCACTCCACCAAATAGTTGTTGGGACATTTCAGTCTGCAAAGTGGCGAACTGACCAACAAAACAGACAGATATTGTTGTCCCTGGAACCACACTGCTAGCACGGCTAAAAAAGTAACTGGAGCTCCTCATAGACCTGGCACTCTCTGCCTCCCTATCTCTGTGACAGTACATGTGATATATGCCTGCTAGCCTGTGGGTGTGCATGGTGTCGCCATAATGGAGTGGTAAAGCTGCAGGCATTATAGATTGAGAGCGAGTGGCCTCGTCCATGAATCTGCCCCTAACTGTTCTTCTGCCTTTGTGGCTGTAACGATCGGCTGGCTCCCCTCTGTCACCGTATTTCCTCCATCTTAGTTGAGAAACAGAGATATATCTCTCCATAAAGGCAGACACAAAGAGGGTTGGAGAGCCTTGCCTGCACCCCCACACAAAAGACCCAGGCCTGGTGGTTGATAAAGGCTTATGGAGAGGAGAGGAGCTGATGGCCAGGGACTTGGAAAGACCTATTCTCTTCACACACAAAGACGTGCTCTCACTCAAGACACTATCTGTGTGCCATGACGCTGTTTGTGAATGCTTGCGTGCATGTGTGTGTGTGCCCCTGTCCACCTTACTTTTTCTCATCCACCTCTCCTCGCTCTCTCTCTCTCCTTTCACACACATGCTAGCACACACACACACACACACACACACACACACACTCTTTCTTTCTTGTTTAGAAGATGCTAATATAGCACATGACAAAGCCCCAGTAGACATCTCTCAGACAAAACACTTCCTTTCTAAAGCAGTTCATCTTTATGCAGGGCCTATCCAAAGGATTGCAGAAGCAGGTTCTCTTGAAAAGCAGGATTTTCACCAGCGCTCAGTCATTCCTGATTTCTATTCAGTCTCACTTCATTAGTGCAGCTGCTGATCACAGTAATGTTTCAGGACATCAGGTTGGTTATTAATTGTTCCCTCTGATACTGAATAGAACTCCCTGTCCACCTTGATAAATCTGCAGTATGTGACTTAACGCCATCACCTGTCTGTGGTTTTCACCTACAGAGAAATGGGTGCGAGGCCGAGCCATCGACCGTGGTGAGGTCGACATCGGAACCCAGCAGAGCCAGGCGATCCCACCGGGACTTTTCTGGAGGTTTCATATGACTGTGCATCATCCAACCTACATCAAGTTCAACCTCTCTCTGTCACACAATGCACTGCTGGGGGTCTATGGACGCAGGAACATACCGCCTACACACACTCAGGTAAAGACGGCTCCTGTTGTAGCATGCTGTTCATCCAGATGGGCTTGTTTGCTTCAACTCCCCCAGATCACATCCAAACTAATGAACCTTTTTTTTCCTCTGCTTTGGCCTTTCATCTACACAAAGGCAGTGGTTGTGGCTTCATTTTAAATTTAAATGCCCCCTAGGCATGTATGTATATATTTGTGCTTCAACCCCGATCTCATCATTGGGTATTTGAAATACACAAAAATACTTTTTCTAAGCATATAAATTATATTTGTTAGGTAAATCATTATTTATTTAATTTTAACAAACAAAAATCAATTCTGCACTCAATAAATGTAAATTATTTGGTGTGTTTCCTTCCAACAACATATATTGTCTCTCTCACCATATCTGCTCTATGCGCTCTCAGTTTTGCCTGCAGACTCACTCAACCTGACAATATGTTACAGTGAACCACACTTTTCACCTAATCTGAAAACTGGAGTAGGTGTTTGCCGATTCTCTGCTTTGTCTCCAATCTAATTGTTTGTACATTGCTTGTACTATAGCAGTAAAGGTTACAAAGGCGCTTTGCTGCTAAAAAAACTAGTGTTTCTGTCACTGTCTGTTAATGTGAACTTAGTGTTGGTGTTAAGGATTCATATACACTGACAACTGTAGTTTGTGGGGAAGTAGGGAAGCACTGGCAGGAATAACCAGGAAATAAGCATGTCCACCTTGCCTTGTTTTACTTCTTCCAGAATAGATGCAGAAAATCACTC
>BRZM01002842.1:0-10893 GCA_033238685.1 Lates japonicus | reverse complement strand
AGATGTTGCTTGTTTTCCTTTCCCTTCTTCTTTCTTTCTTTTCCAATCATCTATGTCACTTCTACTTTCCAGTAATGTGCTACCACTCTACCGCCACCACAACTAGTGTCTAGACCTTGGGGATCTGTCCATCTTCTGCTTTCAAAGGTTCATTCTTGAAATGGTAAACAAATATATTTCCTGGAAAGTGCAGAGTACAATGCAATTTCATGTATACAGTACATATATTGTAGTGATTAATGTGACAAATATGTGGTGACCTGGATATTGAATGTACCAAAATATAGATGTGCTCTATGTCCCAATATGTACCTGGATTTTACATTTAGCCTCACCATCAGGAGTTTTGTCTGGACCAACTCCTGCTCCAACTCCCTTATCTGAGTTTTGGGGACTCCTTCTCCTGGACCCTCCTCTGCTCTGCCTTTTTAAGGGTTCATGGTCCTCATCCTGGCCTGGTTCCGGTCTTGCGGCCCTTTGTCAGAGCGCGCTGCTGTGGGAGGTTCTGATCTGCAGTGAGAGTTCATCTGTCTCTACAATGTACTGACAGTGAGAGCAAGCCTTCCTCGCTCTACAAACATATGAAGATAGGGTAACATATGATATTAGACAGAAATGAAGACTTTTTGACATCCAGCAACTGCAACCACACAACACCGAAAATTAAGCAAATGGCGTTAATAATTTCTAAAAAGGGTTTAGAAATGATTTCCTGCAACATGGTGTTCAAAGATGAGACTTGAAGAGATAAAGTAAACATGAAGGCATAAAGGAGGGAAGAACTCCATTCTCACCTTGAGTGATTCTAACTCTTCTCTGTGGGGCCTGCTGCCTCCCAGGCAGTTAAATCAGCTGAGGCAGATCTGGGAAGAAAGAGCATCTAAGTATGAACATCATTAAGCAAAACATGACTGAATTCTTTACTAATATATCTTTTAAAAGTGTACTTCCCTAATCCCTGGCAGTCTAGTTTTCATTTCTGTTCTAATCACATTTTAACCCGATTCTCTGTACCTGTTGTAATCTGCGATGATGCTAATGACCTCTTGACTTCCTGCTCAACTCTCCAGCTCTCTTGAAACAGCACAACTAGCCAATAACAGAAGAAATCCTTTACTCCCAAAGATCGCATTATAATTGACTGTGAGGAGCTGTAAAATCATCAGACATGAAAATCTTGCCTAACCATTTAGCTTCCTCTTCCTTCCCTCTCTTCACACTCCTCTGTGGCCTGCAGTTTGATGCTCTGGTCTGCAGAAGGTCTTTGGTGAGTTCGTCACTCTGTCCTCCATACCTGCCGCCTGGTACAAAACAACTCAAGAGGCGTGTGTGCTGTTGCACATAATGCTGAAAATTGTCAGTTAAAAAATATAAACTTCTTATCCGGTGAGCTAAGAAGACCAGAAGTTGATTTACGAGAATGGAAATTCGTGTACAACAAAATTCAGAAATCAAAGTAAACCTAATTAAAGGGGCTGTTGCAAGTTTTATCTGCTGCAGTGGGTGTTGGTGATGGTTTGCTTGCCAAGAGCTTCGGCAATTGTTGCTTTTACAGTACAAGAGGTTGGAATCGCCCACTCTGAGCAGGCGCTTCTTCTTGAGCAGTCTCACTTCTGGTCGCCATGCTAACCTCAGTGAGAGAAAAAAGCAGTGATGAAAGAGAAGCAAAACATTATTGCTTTCCACCACTGGAGACATCTCTTAGTGAGTAAATGAATGAAGTTTTGATACTGAACCTGTTTCTTCTTGACTGGTAAGTAAACAGCTGTTAATACTAACAATGACTATGTGTGATAACAAACTCTTTAAATAGCCCATCTTGGCTTTTTGTCAGAGTTTAAATAAAATTTTGAACATCTTTACACAAGAATATTACAAGGAGTATTGCAGTAAAGAAGTTCAAGCAGAAATAGTGGACATATTGAGCTCCAATGTAAGTGGTTTCTCAATGATGACCATAGGCAGAGTGACTTTGCATTTTAGATTACCTCTTACTATTTGTGACAGCTGTAGCTAATCATACCTTGTCAAAGCCCTCCTCAGACAGCCTTGCGATGATGATCAGTCCATGGGCCCAGGTTTATCATTTTCCTGTTTGAGCCAGGCTGGCCTGCAAGCCGGCGGTTTCCTTCTGAAAAACACAGAAAAAATCTATCAGGGTCTGTAGCACCACAGATTACCAACTCCAGCATTCAAAAGCAATTGGAAAAGGGGTCATTCAGAAAGAAAGAGTATACGCTTTAAGTTCACTACTTTAAGACTAAGGCCAGGAAATGATTGCTGACAGTGTTTTAATCAATGAAATGACCTGATGCATTTATTTCTAGAATATAAAATTTCTGACCAGTGTTGTCCAAAAGGGTCTTCTTCTTCCTCATCCATTATCTGAAGTCGGCTTTCCTTCAGTTGCTAGCTTTCTTTATCCGGGACTACCTGGGAAGGCGTCGTAGTCGTCTGGTAATGTCATATTTTGACTGAAGTGAAACTATCTCCTCCAAACAGATCTGGTGCGGATGCAGTATGGTAGCGACAAATCAAGAACAGGCTAAAAAGTCGAATAGGGATAAGACAGAGATAAGATATAGTTGAGCATATGGGAGCGATAATTTAGGATGCATGACAGAGTAATAGTGGAGGAGGATATTTTTAAGCCTGAAATGACAATTTCCATATCTCAAATATCTAAAAACGAACAATCAAAATTCCATTTCATCTATCTCAAATCAGAAATCTGTCCATGCAGAAGAATGTCTTTTATGTTTGCAGGTGCAGTCTGCCCATGCTTGTAGCTGCCAGTCAGTATAGGAAGTATACACAGAGGGCACTAAGTTTCATTTTACTTGTTTTGAATCAGTCTCTTTTGAGTTGCATTGAATTGATTTCAAAGTAAAAATTAGCCATTAGTTAAATAGTAACCCTTTGGTATCCTTACATATATTGGGATCAAGTGCTGTAGTGCTCTAAAAGCAAAGAGAAATCTTGTGTATGAATTGATCCATGCAACAGTGAGTCTTACAGCAAAGAGATTTAGGTTCGTTTGTACGGACAGGCCAGGATCTCCTCCTCGCTCATCTGTTCCATAACCTGGGCATAAATGCGCCATCTTCGTGGACACCTCTTCCATCATTTACCCCAAATGTACAGCCCCAGGCTGCTACTGCTCCCACCCACATACAGTAATCCACAGCCTTTGTAGGTAAAGCTTGAGAATTTGATCACAAGTAGGCCCGGCGCTGGTGATGGCCTTTCTGGAAGCGGACAGGAAGATGGTCGTCTTGCAGTGATGCAGAATGGCCAGTCCAATCGGCATGAAAGCATAAACAAGGTGTATAATCAGGATAAAGTCCAAGACATCCGACACAAAACTCAGTTTACAGTCCAAAGGTGAAGAACAGAAAGAGATACGCCGACAGGTAAAGTGTGGCTACATTTACACACACACTATCACCTAACAAGCAATAGTCAGAAACACTTGATCACAGTGTCTGGTTAGGGAGTGTGTGTTACAGGTGTATGGGCAGTAACAGGTTCAACAAGGTTTATATGAGACCTGAGAGAGTGTGTGAAAGAACGACAGCCTTAGACACACCCACTAGAGTGCTCACCTTTCTTATCACTTATCTTCAAGCTCTCTCTCTCTCTCTCTCACACACACACACACACACACACACAAACACCACCTTTTAATAATCCCCACCTGTTAAATGAATCAAGTGCATCACTCTGATTTATTTGCTGAGAATGAACTCCCATAATTATTATTTTTTGTCTTACACTTTAATTTTCATCCATTTTCCTCTACTCCTTACTCTAGTTGGCAAAGATGCTGTGTGAACCTGCCAGACTGCCACATAAACACTGCTGATGAACGTAAGAAGGAGTAAATGATGTGGTATTTATGATATTTCACCTTGGGGTGTTGGCGTGACAGAGACCCGTTGCTCTATTATTGTCCTGGGCTGAGCAGCCTGTCAGGAGAGCGAACGAGTCCAGCAGGTAAAGCGACAGAATACCAAAGCATGAATGCAGAATAACAATGAGGATTCAGCACCTCCACCCACCCCCCACCCACCCCCCCGCGGGACATTTTCATTTCCATGTCACAATGCAGTTTCTCCTAATTTCTCCCTTTGTCCTGAAGTCTCTCACTTAATTTCTTGTCTTCTTTTCCCTGACAAATGACACATCAGTTTCATTTCTTTCCCAAGTTTCACTTCCCTTTCTATAAGCCTCTATGTGTACCTCCTTCTCACTTCTGTCTTTGATTTTACTCAGCTTTTTATTTGTGTCCCACTGTGGTTTTTCAGCGCTTCCCGCTACAAGTCGGTGCTTTTTTTAACCAGAAACTGTGATTTCAACATTACATTCGGCTACAGTCTGAGTCACTGTAAGTTACTATAAGTGAAAAAAAAAGTCCAGGCAGATGTATAAACATTTATTCCTCCTCAAAAAAAGGAACAAGTTGTGAAACATGGTGGATTTACTGTATCAGGGTATACCAAAACTTATTCTAGTTTCATACAGAAAAATCTGAAAAATACAATTTTTAACAATCAAAGGAACCTGAAAATAAAAGGCGCACAGGTCAGTTCTGATACAGCTATGGTGCTCTTTGTGGTGCAACAAACACAGAACCAGTGGGCACTAAAACTAAACCTCTTTCACCAAACTACAGGGACCATATGTGTTGATGAGTGAGTATATCGGCTAAGTGGCGGTGAACACCAACGCTGAGTGGACATCTAAATGAACAAAAAGTCATTTTACATATATAGTTTAGCACATACTCACAAACAACAATGGGGTGTGAGGAGAGGAGAGTTAGGAGATGTGATAATGAAGGTCACAGCTCAGTGGAAACATTGTGATGTGACAATATACTGAATAAATATATTTAATATGTCTTTTAACTCATAATCTTTAATCTGTTATTCTAAATAATAGAGTTTTTTCATATATTTAGCTCAGTTTAAGAACAATATTAGATTAATTTCCAGTTCCAAATGTAAATTTCCATTCTTTTCCTATTGTGTTCCTCTGTTGTATTAAAACTGGCACAAACACACAGGAACACAAATTAAAACCCAGATGGAATAATAATTGAAGAGCATGGAAAAACTCACATTTGGTACAAACTCACTGTAACACACCTAAACCCTGACATCCTTCACAAAAACTACAATACTCCTTAAAAATATATAGATTCAGGCATATACTGGTGGAATAACACTGCATCTCGTTACTGTACTGTATAGCAGATATAATGGCTTATAGATACAAAAACTTAAGCTTCAGGATCAACAAAATATAGTACATGATCCTAGTATCTCATTACTGCTTACAATATCTTTAAAATCTGAGTTGCCTTCTTTCTGTTCATTCATCTCAATCTGTAAACATGACAAAGTTTAATATGTCAACTTATATGGAAGACACTGCTGAAACCGGCCTCCTTTCAGTAGTCTTGCTTCATTGCAATTAACCAGCGAAGAAGCGAACAAAATTCACACATTTGTCACTGACTTTTTTTTCCTAGCAGACTGAAACTAGACCACAAGATGCACAAAAATGCATAAAAACTGGAAATTTCTCTCCTTCGCTCTTCACATCTTTTATCTGGACAAAAACTATTAAGCCTCCATTAGTAGTTTCTATAGTTGGCAAACAAGTACAGCTAATAGAAAAACTGTTAGCCCTCATGTACAGTTAGCTGGAGAGGGTGGGGGGAGGGAGGGTTTCTCGGGCTAGAGCCTCTCAGTTGACACTAGTGGGAGGAAGGGAGGTGGGGAACAATGCAGGAGAGAATAATAGAAACTAAAGAAGTGGTGGTGGTCCAGGTTTGAGATTCTGTATTTTGAAACCAGATATTCACAAACTGAAGATCGGACTAGCAGCTAACACCTGCCATCACAATGAGTTTCAGCTATGTCTCCTTGTGATCAGATCTCACACATGAAGCCCCCTGAGGCAAATTTGTGATTTGTGATATAACTAAAATTTGACTTGGCTTGACATCTGAGTTCATGTGTAGAAACAGAAAAAAAAACATACTGATATGTCAATAAGGAAAGGGGATTTCTGAGGCTATTCAGAGCCTGCCTTGGGTATAAGAACTATAAGAACTATTTTTACTTGGTATAGGCATTTGTAGGTTTCAGTCTTTTGACAGAGAATGGGCTGACCTTTGTTTTTAAGTGCCTTGTATGTCTAATCTAATCTGACAACCTGTAAATTGTATAGAATTATTGCATTTTAGTTTTGTTAGAGTCAGCTGTGAATAACACAATTTGCTTTATTTTATGGTTGTGTAATTTTCAAATATTTCCTAATATATCCTAATACTTCCCCACTAAGTTTCCTAAAATATCTACGTAATCTGGTGCTAATCATAGGGGGAAAACAAGACTGTGTTCCAGTAAACTTCCAATTAATTGCTAGTGTACCTAGAGAGTTATGTAGTGAGTGCTAGTAGATCAGCTGAACACACACATCAACTGTTTGAAATCAGCTTTCAGGGAAAAATATGCTGTTTGTATTTCATAATTAATCTGTAATTGATCATTACCATGGCTTACGGGAATGGATTCGAAATTTGCATCCCTAGCACCTAAACAAGAAAAACGACTTGGCTGTCTGTCAGTGTGCGTGGGGGCCCTTTTGTGCTCACACAATACAGTACATGCAGGTTCACGTGTGTCCCTGACCACCTTCAAATGTGGCTTCAATGACTGCACCACTGCACCTGAATTTAGATCAGATCACACCTATGATCCAGTTGCCAAAGACACATTTTAGTACCATGTGTGATTTGTCCCTGTGTGAAACAAACTGAGGCTGTACTAGAGTTATGTACCACATCCCTGCTGATCTAACACTGTGTTACTCTGCTGTCTGCAGCTCCACAAGGGCTGGTCCACGGCTTTGTTGCCCACACAGAGGCTCTGTTCAGTTTATGGGTCACTCCCTTGGATAAATCTGAGGCTGAAGTGAGTATGTGCAGTAACGTGGGTGTGTGAGTGTAATTGTGCTGTATTGTAATCCATCACCTGAATTTAGTCCCAAACTGATGTGTAAATGTCAGGTGTGTGCAAGTCAAGTCCTCTATATGTTTGTGTGTGTGTCGTCACGGTGCAGCAGAGGTCAGACCTGGGTGCTGTAGGGGCGCGGCGGGGGAGGAAACATGTCCGTGGGACTGTAGTAACTCAGAGGGGAGGAGCCCTGCGGGCAGACGGACGGGTTCTCGTAGTAGGTGTGGAAGCCCAGACGCTCTCCTCCGTTACGCATGTCGTCTGTGAGTCCGGAACGGAGGGGGTACGGCGAACAGGTGGGGCAGTGGCTGTGGTGAGAGCCCGTGTCCAGCTGATCCAGTGAGACGGGCGTGATGGCTGCCCCGTCCATGGCGAGCGCATTGCAGGCATTACAGGGGAAGTGAGAGAGGGGGTCCGCTCCCACCACAGAGCCCATGTCCACCTCAGAATCATTCTTCTTACAGCAGTAATACTGCAGGTGGTGGACAAAGAGGAGACAAAGGGAGAGAGAGGTTGAGCAAGAGGTGTTGGAGGCTTAGTGCTTACTGTATTTTAAAACATACTCTATAGTGAGCACTATAGATTTTACAGGTGTACCTACTGAAGCGGCCTATTTTTTTTAAGTCATCTATCTAAAGCTTTATAGTGCAAAAGTTCAGAAAATTTCAAATTCATGCATACACAGTGACACAGTGATACCTGGAGTCTACAGTAACAGAGCACTGCTACAATGCACAGCAGTATCACTCCGGCGAGAATTCCTCCGGTTATAACAATAGTTCCCGCTGACATTCGACCAGCTCTCCATCAAACCCTTCACAGTGAGGATAGAGAGAGATGAAAGCAAAAGAGAGAAAGGAAGATGGAGACTGACAGAGACGGAAATTGAGGACAGAGAAGAGGAGGGAGAAAATAGAGACTCTGAATGAGCCCATTAAACATCTGGATTTTTGTATTGCTAAAATTTGCTGCAGAATATTCTGCATACTTATGTCGGACAAAGGTTTCTATAGTGCCTGCACTGATAACCAGTGTAAGCTAAATTAGTATATTCATGTACTATCATGATGTAACTGCAACTGATGAAACATGTTGTAACTAGCTGGTTATCATGCAACTGTTATCAGACAGCTGAGGTTGTTTCAGGCCTCACAGATATAACTGGGTGATAAATTAAAGGGAAAAACCACCAAGTGTTAGCAAAATACAGGGCCTCCACCAAACTACAGAACAGTTCTTGGCATAAAGTCTCTGAGACTCTACAGGAGGGATGAACACCATTTTTCCTTAATTTGGTTTCTTAATGAGATACGATATGATACAATACGATACAATGCGATACGATTTACAGATTAAGGAAAATCTAAGGAATAACATGTTCAAGCTTTGTTCCATGAGGTTAAAAGACAAAATCAAGACAAACAAGAAAACACTAAAATCCTAAAATTCATAATTACCATCACCACATCACAGTTCTTAAACACTTCTCCAAAATCCCCATACAAAAGGTATTCAGTTGGGTTCTCATTATTTTCACTCTAATCCAACCACTGAGACCTCATGCCCTGTGCACTTGTTCTGTTTCTCCACATATTCACTTTCTTCCTGAGAGTGAGACAAGATGACTGATACCACTCCTCTGTCTGTGCACTAATACCATACCGTATTGTTCAGACCCCAGCGACAGCACAGTAACATCCGAGCTCTAACAGAAGAGATGGACACCTACATTAGAAGACAGCGGGAGATGCAGAGATGGAGGAGTATGAGAAGGTAGGAAACCATGACAGGCCTGTGGAGTATCGCTCTCGAAACCTCCTCTGACTGGAACTCCTGCAGGAAGAGAGAGAGAGGAAATGATTAGCTGGAGAGAGATATATGGGGCTGCAGTTAATGATTATTTTCATTGGTGATTAATCTGCTCTTTCGATTAATCACATAATCATTTAGCCTTTAAAATGTTGAAAATAATGACTGGTGACTGTTACAAGCTGCCAGAGCCTTAAGTGATGTACTTTAAAGCGCTTATTTATTTTAATTAAGTATTCAATTTACAATGATATAAGACAGAGACAGGTGGCAAATCCTCACATTTAAGAAGCTGCAACCAGTTAACTGATATTCATATGGCTTCTAATCTGGTCTCTATAAACATAAGGCCAACATATGTGTAGACACACACTGTAGGCTATATAATCAGTCTTCCACTACCACCTTGTACTACTTATGACACTGACACTCAGGATGTAGCTGAATTAGCATGCTGAATGCAGCAGCACCTACTGTGCACGCAAACCATATGGCCAGTGCATATGTGCAGTATAGTTTCAGCATACTAAACCTGATGCGTACGTGCTTCTCTTGTCATTTCAGTTTTCTGTGACTGATTCAAAAGCACCTCTCCAAGTTGCATGGATAACTGTCGTCATGCAGACAGTATTCGCTGCATACTGATGTCATTGAGACACAGGTGCATTTACTACACCTTTCAAACAACACATGCAATTTAATGTCCTGCAGAGAACATGTAACAGTCATAAGATATCTGACAAACACGGTTTAGTAAAGAAGGTATACAGATCTATATGCAGACTCACTGTCAAATTATAGTCAAACAGTGGGATTTCCAAATGCCTGTGGTGTTTGCTCTGCATTGCAGGTATGTAATCTATACCAAACAGCTCCGATTCACACAGGAGGAAAAATGTAAATGAAAAGAAATCAAGATGTCTGCACACATAATTACCTCCATTGCGCACAGTAAATGTACTGTCTCACCTCAAATACACCTTCTGATAAACAGGTCTATCTTACAGAGAGCAATGAATTAGTTGTGTGGAATGGATATAGTGGAATATTTGTGCAGATGCTTCCATTTCTCTCCCTGGCAGTCACATTAAAATACCAAATAAACACACAATCCAAATATTAACGCAATCAGAGAGAATGGCCTTTTATATCAGAGCATAAAATGCATGATTTTGACATTAATTTAAAGTAATTTATATGGATGAGCTCAGGCGGAATTATTCATTTTAAGTACTGCCATTATAGTAATTACAACACCAGACGACTTTGTTTATCCACTGTTCAAGCTGATTAACTAAAACATCCAGATATTTCTCAGCGGAAGAACAACATTCAATTATTCCAATTAAGTTAATAGAAAAACTCAAGTTTCTTTCTCATTACTGGTGTATTAATGTAATTTTCTAAAAGCTATGAGCCTCCCAAGGCTGTAATTTGCAGCGTTTTTTTTTTTTTTTTTTTTGGTCTCGTAGCCTAATGAAATGGTTTAAACGTTTTGGCACTTGTTGTGTTGTCATAACTGGCGAACCTCAGCTAGAATATTGAAACAAATGTTAGTTTAGGGTTGGGTGGTTTGGTGTGCTGCCTGGCTGTGGAGCCACATGTTCCCCCAGCTTGCCTACAAGTCAAATCCAGCCAGCGGTTTCTCTCCTCGTGTGTCTATTTTTGCTTTCTAACTGCCTGAATGGACACAAAGAAATGCAAGGTGACTGGCGTGTACCCCTTAAAAACTGCCATAAGACGAGGTTAGGATCGTAAATCGTAAAAAGTTAACATTGAATGCACATGAATCTCTCAGAAATTTTACACAGTCACAAAGAGAAATGTGTGTGTGTGTTGAAATGAGCATGTGAGTCTCCCTCCCAGACAGCTCACTCGGTGCAGTATTTTCCATTGCGTCATCGTACTAAATTATATACAACACGGGCCACGATAATGTCGTTAAAAGCGATGTGAAGTCTCTCTTGCTCCCCATTTCTCCATCTCCTCCCTCTCTAGCTCACCATCTCTGTCTCCTTGGTCCACCTTATGTTTCGTGTCTCTTCTTTACGCTCCC